>OX376377.1:0-18938 GCA_947369275.1 Nemotelus nigrinus | reverse complement strand
CATGTAAGAATTTAAAAGTCGAACAGACTTACTTATTTGAAGTGCTGCCCCCAAAAGTATCTCTTAATCCAACATCGAGGTCGCAATCTTTTTTATCGATAAGAACTCTCTAAAAAAATTACGCTGTTATCCCTAAGGTAACTTAATTTAATAATCACTAATAGTGGATCAAATATTCACTAATTTATGTAAAAAAATATAAGAGTTAATTAAATCTTATTATCACCCCAATAAAATAATTATTTAAATTAAATTTTAAATATTCTTTATAAACATAATTCATAAATTATTAAGATCTATAGGGTCTTCTCGTCTTTTAATATAATTTTAGCTTTTTAACTAAAAAATAAAATTCTAAAAAATTAAACTGATACAGTTAATATTTCGTCCAACCATTCATACAAGCCTTCAATTAAAAGACTAATGATTATGCTACCTTTGCACAGTTAATATACTGCGGCCATTTAAAAAACTCAGTGGGCAGGTTAGACTTTAAATTAAACTCAAAAAGACATGTTTTTGTTAAACAGGCGAATATTAATCTTTGCCGAATTCATTAGATTAATCTATAAACATAAATTTATAAAATACAATTTAAATTATACTAATTTTATCATTATTTCTTAATCTTAGTGGTTAAAATTAATATTTAAATAAAAAATTAAACAAATTATTAAATAATATTCTTCTAAAATATATTATAACATAATTATTAACAATTGCTATTTCTAAGCATACATTTTTAAAAAAATAATATTTATTTTAAATATTTAATTTATAGCTTATCCCATAAATTATTTTTATAAATTAATATAGAAAATTATTAAATAAATTACTACACATAATAATAAATTAAATTTATTTCTTTTAAAAACCAGATACCTTCAAAAACGAATAACATTTCATTTCTAATAAAAAATTATAAATAATTTTTTTACATTAATTTAAATAATTTATTAGCTCTTTTGAAATCGAGAAAATTATAATATATAATTTCTTTTTGATAAACCCTGATACACAAGGTACAATAAATTAAATTTTCTTATTAAATAAAAATTTTTCAAAATATTTCAAAGTTCTTTCACAATACTCATAAACTATTATTAAAAATATTTTTTCTTTATAAAATACTAAAACAACAATCTTTTAAATTATTTTTATTAAAAATAAATTAATAAATAATTATTAATCAATTCATATTGATTTGCACAATAATATTTTCAATGTAAATGAAATGCTTTACTAAATAAGCTTTGAACTGTCATTCTAGAATCACTTTCCAGTAATTCTACTATGTTACGACTTATCTTATTTTATATTATAAATAAAGAAATAAGAGTGACGGGCGATGTGTGCATATTTTAGAACTAAAATCAAATTAATAAAATAAATAATTTTACTATCAAATCCACC
Organism: Nemotelus nigrinus; assembly: GCA_947369275.1. Classification (NCBI taxonomy): domain Eukaryota; kingdom Metazoa; phylum Arthropoda; class Insecta; order Diptera; family Stratiomyidae; genus Nemotelus; species Nemotelus nigrinus. Next base: position 17,525 of record OX376377.1, on the reverse strand, counting down.
TTTAAAATAATATTTCAATTATTTATCCGTATAAATAAATTTATTGTAACCCATTTCTTCCTTAATCATAAACTGCACCTTGACCTGATATATTTTTTAAAAAAAAATCTAGAAAATTATTTCTCTAATAAGATAATCTATAACGGCGGTATACAAATTGAAATACAATATTAAGTAAAGTCCTCGTGGATTATCGATTACAGAACAGGATCCTCTGAATAGATTAAAATACCGCCAAATTCTTTAAGTTTCAAGACCTTAACTATTACTACTTTGATGGAAAATAACTACACTTTAAATAATAGGGTATCTAATCCTAGTTTATAATTAAAGTTTTTTAGCTTCAATTAAAATAAACAACAAAAATTATTAAATTTAAAATTTCACTTAATAAATTTTAAATTATTTGATTAATAAAAAAATATAACTAGTATCAATAAAATTTATTTATATTTTATGTATAACCGCGGTTGCTGGCACAAATTTTACCAATATAAAAATAACATTACTATATCTTAATTTCTTAAATATTAATAATCTCAATTACTGCAAATAAATTTAGTAATTTAAATTTTTAATTTAAAATATATTCATACAAAAATTTACATGTAAAATAAATTATAAACAAATTTTTAAGCAAGAATAAAACTTTCATATAAAAACTTCAAGTAAACAAAAATTTAATAAATTAATAAAATTTAAATTAGATAATCAAAAATTAGTAAAAAAATAAATTATTATATATTTAATTGTATATAATATGTTTAAAGGATTAGCTACTATGACTTCCCCCCTTGAAGTTTTTATGTAAAAACTTCAAGTAAACAAAAATTTAATAAATTAATAAAATTTAAATTAGATAATCAAAAATTAGTAAAAAAATAAATTATTATATATTTAATTGTATATAATATGTTTAAAGGATTAGCTACTATGACTTCCCCCCTTGAAGTTTTTATGTAAAAACTTCAAGTAAACAAAAATTTAATAAATTAATAAAATTTAAATTAGATAATCAAAAATTAGTAAAAAAATAAATTATTATATATTTAATTGTATATAATATGTTTAAAGGATTAGCTACTATGACTTCCCCCCTTGAAGTTTTTATGTAAAAACTTCAAGTAAACAAAAATTTAATAAATTAATAAAATTTAAATTAGATAATCAAAAATTAGTAAAAAAATAAATTATTATATATTTAATTGTATATAATATGTTTAAAGGATTAGCTACTATGACTTCCCCCCTTGAAGTTTTTATGTAAAAACTTCAAGTAAACAAAAATTTAATAAATTAATAAAATTTAAATTAGATAATCAAAAATTAGTAAAAAAATAAATTATTATATATTTAATTGTATGTATAAATAAACAATTAATATATTTATATATATATATTAAAATTTTAATATATATATAAATAATGTTTATATGTTCATATATATATACATTAAAATTTTAATATATATATATATATATATAATATATACGTACTTAATTTAATATAAATATAATATTGCAATATGTATTTCATACATATTTTAATTAGAATGTATGTAAATTAAATAAACTATACACAATATGTATGAAATACATATTGTATATCTTAATTTACCCTGGTTATCAAAATGATGACCGGTAATAAAAATTTATCTTATATTAATACAGTTAGATTGTATGTATAAATAAACAATTAATATATTTATATATATATATTAAAATTTTAATATATATATAAATAATGTTTATATGTTCATATATATATACATTAAAATTTTAATATATATATATATATATATAATATATACGTACTTAATTTAATATAAATATAATATTGCAATATGTATTTCATACATATTTTAATTAGAATGTATGTAAATTAAATAAACTATACACAATATGTATGAAATACATATTGTATATCTTAATTTACCCTGGTTATCAAAATGATGACCGGTAATAAAAATTTATCTTATATTAATACAGTTAGATTGTATGTATAAATAAACAATTAATATATTTATATATATATATTAAAATTTTAATATATATATAAATAATGTTTATATGTTCATATATATATACATTAAAATTTTAATATATATATATATATATATAATATATACGTACTTAATTTAATATAAATATAATATTGCAATATGTATTTCATACATATTTTAATTAGAATGTATGTAAATTAAATAAACTATACACAATATGTATGAAATACATATTGTATATCTTAATTTACCCTGGTTATCAAAATGATGACCGGTAATAAAAATTTATCTTATATTAATACAGTTAGATTGTATGTATAAATAAACAATTAATATATTTATATATATATATTAAAATTTTAATATATATATAAATAATGTTTATATGTTCATATATATATACATTAAAATTTTAATATATATATATATATATATAATATATACGTACTTAATTTAATATAAATATAATATTGCAATATGTATTTCATACATATTTTAATTAGAATGTATGTAAATTAAATAAACTATACACAATATGTATGAAATACATATTGTATATCTTAATTTACCCTGGTTATCAAAATGATGACCGGTAATAAAAATTTATCTTATATTAATACAGTTAGATTGTATGTATAAATAAACAATTAATATATTTATATATATATATTAAAATTTTAATATATATATAAATAATGTTTATATGTTCATATATATATACATTAAAATTTTAATATATATATATATATATATATATAATATATACGTACTTAATTTAATATAAATATAATATTGCAATATGTATTTCATACATATTTTAATTAGAATGTATGTAAATTAAATAAACTATACACAATATGTATGAAATACATATTGTATATCTTAATTTACCCTGGTTATCAAAATGATGACCGGTAATAAAAATTTATCTTATATTAATACAGTTAGATTGTATGTATAAATAAACAATTAATATATTTATATATATATATTAAAATTTTAATATATATATAAATAATGTTTATATGTTCATATATATATACATTAAAATTTTAATATATATATATATATAATATATACGTACTTAATTTAATATAAATATAATATTGCAATATGTATTTCATACATATTTTAATTAGAATGTATGTAAATTAAATAAACTATACACAATATGTATGAAATACATATTGTATATCTTAATTTACCCTGGTTATCAAAATGATGACCGGTAATAAAAATTTATCTTATATTAATACAGTTAGATTGTATGTATAAATAAACAATTAATATATTTATATATATATATTAAAATTTTAATATATATATAAATAATGTTTATATGTTCATATATATATACATTAAAATTTTAATATATATATATATATATAATATATACGTACTTAATTTAATATAAATATAATATTGCAATATGTATTTCATACATATTTTAATTAGAATGTATGTAAATTAAATAAACTATACACAATATGTATGAAATACATATTGTATATCTTAATTTACCCTGGTTATCAAAATGATGACCGGTAATAAAAATTTATCTTATATTAATACAGTTAGATTGTATGTATAAATAAACAATTAATATATTTATATATATATATTAAAATTTTAATATATATATAAATAATGTTTATATGTTCATATATATATACATTAAAATTTTAATATATATATATATATAATATATACGTACTTAATTTAATATAAATATAATATTGCAATATGTATTTCATACATATTTTAATTAGAATGTATGTAAATTAAATAAACTATACACAATATGTATGAAATACATATTGTATATCTTAATTTACCCTGGTTATCAAAATGATGACCGGTAATAAAAATTTATCTTATATTAATACAGTTAGATTGTATGTATAAATAAACAATTAATATATTTATATATATATATTAAAATTTTAATATATATATAAATAATGTTTATATGTTCATATATATATACATTAAAATTTTAATATATATATATATATAATATATACGTACTTAATTTAATATAAATATAATATTGCAATATGTATTTCATACATATTTTAATTAGAATGTATGTAAATTAAATAAACTATACACAATATGTATGAAATACATATTGTATATCTTAATTTACCCTGGTTATCAAAATGATGACCGGTAATAAAAATTTATCTTATATTAATACAGTTAGATTGTATGTATAAATAAACAATTAATATATTTATATATATATATTAAAATTTTAATATATATATAAATAATGTTTATATGTTCATATATATATACATTAAAATTTTAATATATATATATATATATATATAATATATACGTACTTAATTTAATATAAATATAATATTGCAATATGTATTTCATACATATTTTAATTAGAATGTATGTAAATTAAATAAACTATACACAATATGTATGAAATACATATTGTATATCTTAATTTACCCTGGTTATCAAAATGATGACCGGTAATAAAAATTTATCTTATATTAATACAGTTAGATTGTATGTATAAATAAACAATTAATATATTTATATATATAAACAAACTTATTTTAATAAAAATACTAATAAATATTATTTAAGTTTAAATATATAAATGATACATCAAAGTAAATTTCGAAACAAAATTTACAGTAAACTAAAAAAAATGAATTGCCTGATTAAAGGATTACCTTGATAGGGTAAATAAAATAATTTATATATTATATTCATTATATTTAATAGAATCAAACTATTTCTATAAGTATCAAAAACTTATGTGCCTCATACACTATAATATATTTATTTCAAAAAAAGATAAGCTAAACAAGCTAATGGGTTCATACCCCATTTATAAAGGTTTTAATCCTTTTCTTTTTAATTTTTAACAATATTTCAAAAATAATATTTTTAATAATCTTAGTAAGAGGTACATTCATTACCGTTTCGTCAACTTCTTGATTCAGATCATGAATAGGATTAGAAATTAATTTATTATCATTTATCCCCCTAATGAATAATAAAAATAATTTAATATCATCCGAAACGGCATTGAAATATTTCCTTACACAAGCAATAGCCTCATCTATTTTTTTTGTCGCAATCATTATAAGAATAATGAAATTTAATAATTTACCTGAACAATATTTAAACACCAATATTCTAATTTCAATTCCACTTTTAATCAAAATAGGTGCAGCGCCTTTTCATTTCTGATTTCCCAGAATTATAGATGGAATTTCATGAATTAACGCTCTAATATTAATAACATGACAAAAAATTGCACCAATAATCCTAATTTTTTACAATTTTTGTTACGATTTTATAATTATTACAATCATTACATCTGCAGTAATTGGAGGTATCGGAGGACTATCACAAACTTCAATTCGTAAATTAATGGCTTTCTCTTCTATTAATCATTTAAGATGAATAATATTAGCAATAAATAATTCAATAAAAACATGAATAATCTATTTCATTATTTATACATTTATAAGATTTGCTGTAATTTATTTACTAAATCAATATAAAATATTCCACATTAACCAATTATTTATTATATTTTCATCATCGATTACTATCAAGTTTTTCTTTTTTATTAATTTTCTCTCACTTGGCGGATTGCCACCCTTTTTAGGATTCTTCCCTAAATGAATAGTAATCCAACAATTAACTTCATTAAACCAAATAATATTAATTTTTATATTAATTTTATGTTCATTGATCACACTTTATTTTTATTTACGAATATGTTACACAGCATTTATACTTGGTAATAAAGAAATTAATTGAAACCTGCTCATGCACAAAAATAAAAAAAATTATTTATTTATATCTGTAATAAGATTTTTTTCAATTAGAGGATTACCTATAATTACTATAGCATATTTATATATTTAAGGCTTTAAGTTAAATAAACTAATAGCCTTCAAAGCTATAAATATAAGATTAATCTTTTAAGCCTTAGTAATTAATTTACTCCTTTAGAATTGCAGTCTAATGTCATCATTGACTATAAAGCTAATAATTGATTAAAAAGGTTATATCCTTATAAATAAATTTACAATCTATCGCCTAAATTTCAGCCATTTAATCGTTCGCGACAATGGCTTTTTTCCACAAATCATAAAGATATTGGTACACTTTATTTTATTTTTGGTGCATGAGCAGGAATAGTGGGAACATCTTTAAGAATATTGATCCGAACCGAATTAGGTCACCCAGGATCATTAATTGGAGATGATCAAATTTATAACGTAATTGTAACAGCACACGCCTTTGTAATAATTTTTTTCATAGTAATACCTATTATAATTGGTGGATTCGGTAATTGATTAGTCCCGTTAATACTTGGAGCACCAGATATAGCATTTCCCCGTATAAATAATATAAGTTTTTGAATACTTCCCCCATCTCTTACACTTTTATTAGCTTCATCAATAGTTGAAGTAGGAGCAGGAACTGGATGAACGGTATATCCCCCATTAGCAGCAGGTATTGCCCATAGAGGGGCATCTGTAGATCTTGCCATCTTTTCACTACATTTAGCAGGAATCTCTTCAATTTTAGGAGCCGTAAATTTTATTACAACAGTTATTAATATACGATCAGCCGGCATTACATTTGACCGAATACCATTATTCGTTTGATCAGTAGTAATTACTGCAATTCTCTTACTTCTTTCTTTACCAGTATTAGCAGGTGCAATTACCATACTTCTTACAGACCGAAATTTAAATACATCATTCTTTGATCCTGCAGGAGGTGGTGACCCAATCCTATACCAACATTTATTTTGATTTTTTGGTCACCCAGAAGTTTACATTCTAATTCTACCAGGATTTGGAATAATTTCCCATATCATTAGCCAAGAGTGTGGAAAAAAGGAAACCTTTGGATCTTTAGGAATAATTTACGCAATACTTGCTATTGGATTATTAGGATTTATTGTATGAGCTCATCATATATTTACAGTAGGTATAGATGTAGATACACGAGCTTACTTTACTTCAGCAACAATAATTATTGCAGTTCCCACAGGAATCAAAATTTTTAGTTGATTAGCTACATTACATGGTACTCAATTAAACTACTCTCCCGCAATTATTTGAGCATTAGGATTTGTATTCTTATTTACTGTTGGAGGGCTAACAGGAGTAGTACTAGCAAATTCATCAATTGATATTATTTTACATGACACATATTATGTAGTAGCACATTTCCATTATGTATTATCAATAGGAGCTGTATTTGCAATTATAGGAGGATTTGTACACTGATATCCATTATTTACTGGACTAACAATAAATCCTAATTGATTAAAAACTCAATTCGTAATTATATTTGTAGGAGTTAATCTTACATTCTTCCCACAACATTTTCTAGGATTAGCAGGAATACCTCGACGGTATTCCGATTATCCTGATTCATATACTGCATGAAATATTGTATCAACTGTTGGATCAACTATTTCATTATTAGGAATTATTTATTTCTTGTTTATTATTTGAGAAAGTATAATCTCTCAACGAACAATTATTTTTCCCGTACAACTTTCATCATCAATTGAATGATATCAAAATACTCCACCAAGAGAACACAGATATTCAGAACTTCCATTATTAACTAACTAATCTAATATGGCAGATTAGTGCAATGGATTTAAGCTCCGTAAATAAAGATTATTTCTTTTATTAGAAAATAAATGGCAACATGAGCTAACCTAGGTTTACAAGACAGAGCATCACCTTTAATAGAACAACTAACTTTTTTCCATGATCATACTTTATTAATTTTAATTATAATTACTGTATTAGTTGGATATTTGATATTTATATTATTTTTTAATAAATATACAAATCGATTTCTTTTACATGGACAAACTATCGAACTAATTTGGACAATCTTACCGGCTATTATTTTATTATTCATCGCATTACCTTCACTTCGACTCTTGTATTTATTAGACGAAATTAATGAACCAATACTAACCCTAAAATCAATTGGACATCAATGATATTGAAGTTATGAATATTCAGACTTCTTAGATATTGAATTTGATTCATACATAATCCCCACAAATGAATTACCAATAAGAGGGTTTCGTTTATTAGATGTTGATAATCGAGTAGTACTACCAATAAATTCACAGATTCGAATTTTAGTAACTGCTGCAGATGTAATTCACTCATGAACAGTCCCCGCTCTAGGTGTTAAAGTAGATGGAACGCCTGGACGATTAAACCAAACAAGATTTATAATCAATCGTCCGGGATTATTTTTTGGTCAATGTTCAGAAATTTGTGGTGCTAATCACAGATTTATACCTATTGTAATTGAAAGAGTTCCTATTAACCATTTTATCAAATGAATCTCTAATTTAAATTAAATTCCATTAGATGACTGAAAGCAAGTACTGGTCTCTTAAACCATTTTATAGTAAATTAGCAATTACTTCTAATGGTCACAAATTTTTTCAAAAAAAAAAAAAAAAAAAATTAGTTAAATAAATAACATTAGTATGTCAAACTAAAATTATTAATTGTTTTAATATTTTTTAATTCCTCAAATAGCTCCTATCAATTGATTATTTCTTTTTATTATATTTTCAATAGTATTTATTATATTTAGTATAATAAATTATTTTTGTTTCTATAATATTATACCACAATCACAGGTAAGTACAAAAATAGTTAATTCTATAAACTGAAAATGATAACCAATTTATTCTCCGTATTTGACCCTTCTTCAAGAATTTTTAATATATCAATTAATTGATTAAGAACTTTTATTGGATTACTATTTATTCCAATAACATATTGAATTATACCAAGACGATATAATATTGTCTGAAATAATATTTTATTAACACTACACAATGAATTTAAAACTTTATTAAAAGACTCAAATCATAACGGAAGAACTTTTATTTTTATTTCATTATTTTCAATGATTATGTTCAATAACTTTCTTGGGTTATTCCCTTATATTTTTACAAGAACTAGACACCTAACAATAACTCTTACACTAGCTCTACCTTTATGAATTAGATTTATAATTTATGGATGAATTAATCATACACAACATATATTTGCTCATTTAGTTCCTCAGGGTACACCCCCAGTATTAATACCATTTATAGTATGTATTGAAACTATTAGTAATATAATTCGCCCAGGAACTTTAGCAGTTCGACTTGCAGCTAATATAATTGCGGGACATTTATTATTAACTCTCTTAGGCAATACAGGACCCTCATTATCTATAATTCTAGTAACACTTTTATTAATAGGACAAATTCTTTTATTAGTATTAGAATCAGCTGTTGCAATCATTCAATCTTACGTATTTGCAGTATTAAGTACTCTTTATTCTAGAGAAGTAGTTTAATGTCAACACATTCAAATCACGCATTTCATTTAGTAGATTATAGACCATGACCTTTAACAGGAGCTATCGGCGCAATAACAACAGTTTCAGGTTTAGTTAAATGATTTCACCAATATGATATTTCATTATTTATTTTAGGGAATATTATTACACTTTTAACTATATATCAATGATGACGAGACATTTCTCGAGAAGGTACTTTTCAAGGACTTCACACATACCCCGTAACAATTGGCCTACGTTGAGGTATAATTTTATTTATTATTTCAGAAATTTTTTTCTTTATTTCTTTCTTCTGAGCTTTTTTTCATAGCAGTTTATCTCCTACAGTAGAATTAGGAATAACTTGACCACCGGCTGGAATTGTACCTTTTAACCCATTCCAAATTCCTTTACTTAATACTGCAATTCTTTTAGCTTCAGGAGTTACTGTTACATGAGCTCATCATAGATTAATAGAAGGAAATTTTTCACAAACCACTCAAGGATTATTTTTTACAATTGTATTAGGAGTATATTTCACAATTCTTCAAGCATACGAATATGTAGAAGCTCCATTTACTATTGCCGATGCTGTATATGGTTCAACTTTTTTTATGGCCACTGGATTCCATGGAATTCATGTTTTAATTGGAACAACATTCCTAGCAATTTGTTTGTTTCGTCATCTCAATTATCATTTTTCTAGTTCCCATCATTTTGGTTTTGAAGCTGCTGCTTGATATTGACACTTTGTAGATATTGTATGACTGTTCCTTTATATATCAATCTACTGATGGGGCGGTTAAAAATTTATTTATATAGTATAAAAAGTATATATAACTTCCAATTATATGGTCTAAACATTTTAGTATAAATAATTATTTCTATATTAACAATCATAATAACAATTTTAATAATTGCGATAATTGTAATAATTATTGCTTCAATCCTGTCAAAAAAAACTTTTATAGACCGTGAAAAATCATCACCATTTGAATGCGGATTCGATCCAAAAAGATCCTCTCGACTACCTTTTTCCTTACGATTTTTTTTAATTGCAATTATTTTTTTAATTTTTGATGTAGAAATTGCATTAATTTTACCTTTTATTCATATTATAAATGTATCAGATTTAATAATATGAACTTCGACAATTATATTATTCATTCTAATCCTTTTATTAGGACTTTATCACGAATGAAATCAAGGTGCTTTAGAATGATCTATTTAATATATATATATATATATATATATATTAAACAGGGTTGTAGTTAAATATAACATTTGATTTGCAATCAAAAAGTACTGAAATATTAGTCTTCCTTAATTTTTAGAATATGAAGCGATTTATTGCAATTAGTTTCGACCTAATATTAGATTATTAATTATCCTTATTCTAAATTTAATTGAAGCCAAAATAGAGGCACATCATTGTTAATGATGGTAATGAAATCAATTTCCAATTAAGGAAATATGAAGACCAAGATAAAGCCGCTAACTTTTTTCTTTAACAGTTAAATTCTGTTTATATTTCTATTTATATAGTTTATAAAAAAACATTACACTTTCATTGTAAAAATAAAGATTTTCCTTTTATAAATTACTAATATTTGTTATTTAAAATCAAATATTTAAGAGTTAAACAACTTCAATAACAGCTTCAATGTCATGCTCTAATTATAAGCTACTTAAATAATTAAAATTTAAAATAATAAATACTATAACTCATAAAATAAAACTTATTAAATAAAGTTTAAGACTATTATTTTGTAAAGATTGATTAAATTTTGAATAATTTACTAGTAAAAAATAAATTATTTGTCTACCATAATACTCTGATCACCCTTGATCAACACCCTTGCCAACTAAATTACCTAATGTAATAGGATAAAAAATTATACCATAAGTCGAAATATAAGGTATAAACCATATAGAACCACTAAAAAATGACAGATTATAAAACTTAAAAGATTTATTTAAAAAATAAATATAAGGATTAGACAAAATATACCCAATCAATAAACCCACCAAACAAACAAAAACTGTTAATAATTTTAAATCTGTAGGTAAAATAATAATTGAAGGCACGGGAAAAATTAATCATCTTAATATTCTTCCCCCTATAATACTTATAATTATTAAACCAAATATAGCTCGTAATATAATTCAACCTTCATCCGATAAATAATGTATAGATATACAATTAAGATCTCCAGTAAACCCATAATAAACTAAACGAAATGAATAACAAACTGTAAGACCAGTAGAAAAAAAATATAAAAAAAAACTAAATATATTAATATAAGATATACTTACTATTTCTAAAATTAAATCCTTAGAATAAAATCCAGCCAAAAATGGTATACCACATAAAGCTAAATTAGCAACATTTAAACAAGTAACAGTTAAAGGTATATGATAAACTAAATTACCTATTATACGAATATCTTGAAAATTAGATATATTATGAATAATTGCCCCAGCACATATAAATAATAGTGCTTTAAATAATGCATGAGTTAACAAATGAAAAAAAGCTAATTTAGGAAATCCTATTGATAAAATTCTTATTATTAAACCAAGCTGACTGAGAGTTGATAAAGCAATAATTTTTTTTAAATCAAACTCAAAATTTGCCCCAAGACCAGATATAAATATAGTTAATCCAGCTAATAATAATAAAAATATAGAAACAATAGTATTTTCAATTAATAGATTAAAACGAATTAATAAATAAATACCAGCTGTTACAAGTGTTGATGAATGAACCAAAGCTGATACAGGAGTAGGAGCAGCTATGGCCGCAGGTAATCAAGAAGAAAAAGGAATTTGAGCTCTTTTAGTTATTGCAGCCAAAACAACTAATCAACCAATAATTACTATTTCTAAATCTATTTTTATAAATTCTAAATAAAAAATATAATTTCAACTTCCATAATTCAATATTCAAGCAATTGCTAAAAGTAACGCCACATCACCAATCCGATTAGATAAAGCAGTCAATATACCAGCATTATAAGATTTTACATTTTGAAAATAAATAACTAAACAGTAAGAAACTAATCCTAAACCATCCCACCCTAATAAAATTCTAATTAAATTTGGGCTAATAATTAATATTATTATAGAAAATACAAATATTAAAACAAGTATAATAAAACGATTAATATTTATATCATCCGCCATATATTCACGACTATAAAAAATTACTAAAGAAGAAATTAACAAAACAAATGATATAAATATAAAACTCATTCAATCTAATAAAAAAGTCATTACAAAAGCACATGAATTTAGATTAACAATTTCTCATTCAATAAATATTCTATAATCATTCAATAAACTGATTAATCCTATTATAAAATTTAAAATTCTTATAAAAAATAAACAAATAAAACTAATTAGACAAATAGAAATATAAGGAATGATTTAAAATGAATTACTCATATCGTTGATACCACAAATCAATATTTTAAATTAAACTATTTAAATTATACTCATAAAAAACAATATTCAGACTTTATAATCAATAAATTTAAAGGAAATCAATGTAAAAATAAAATCAAAAATTCACGAACTGATCCATTTCTACTTCTATAAACCCCCGAATGTAATTTTCCATGCTGACTATAAGAATATAAATATAAAGTATAAGCAGCTCTAAAAAAAGAAATAAAAGCAATTAAAAACATTGTAAATCAAGATCAACTTACAATTCTATTTAATAAACTAATTTCACCTAACAAATTTAATGTAGGGGGAGCCGCTATGTTTGCAGATCTTAATAAAAATCACCATAAAGACATTCTAGGTATAAAATTTAATAAACCCCGATTAATTAACATTCTTCGTCTTCCTAACCGCTCATATGATATATTAGCTAAACAAAATAATCCAGAAGAACAAAGTCCATGAGCAATCATTAAAGTATAAGAACCTGATACACCTCAATAAGTTATAGTTAATAGCCCACTTAACACAATACCCATATGAGCTACAGAAGAATAAGCAATTAATGATTTTAAATCAGTTTGACGTAAACAAATTAAACTAACAATAAATCCACCAATTAAACTAATTGTAATTCAAATAAAATTATAAATAATTCCTAAATTAGTTAAAAAACTAAATACCCGTAGTAAACCATAGCCTCCTAATTTTAATAAAATTCCTGCCAAAATTATTGATCCAGAAACCGGGGCTTCAACGTGAGCTTTGGGTAATCATAAATGAACTATAAATATAGGTATTTTAACTAAAAAAGCTAAAATTATACAAAAGTAAAATAATTTATAATTTAAAGTCATATTAATCATTAAATAAAAATTAACATTACCAAAATATGTGTATATATAAAAAATACCCAATAATATAGGTAAAGAAGCCAATACAGTATAAAACAATATATAAATTCCAGCCTGAAGTCGTTCAGGTTGATAACCCCACCCTAAAATTAAAAATAAAGTAGGAATTAAACTACTTTCAAAACATAGATAAAATATAAAAATATTTATACTTCTAAATGTAAAAATTAAAAAAAACAAAAGAATTAAAATATTAAAAACAAATAAATGTTTATAATTATTATAATTATAAATTAATCTTCTAGCACTTAACATTAAAGCTCTAATTCAAATTCTTAATAAAATCAAACCATAAGACATTATATCACAGCCTAAAATATATCTTAAATTTATTCAATAAAAACCAGAAAAATTTATACAAACATAAACAAATCTTATAAAAAATAATAAAATCTGCACCATTCAAAATATTGACTTTTTAAAACTTAAAGGTATTAAAAAAATAAGAAAAAAAATATATTTTAACATTGTAAAATATTAAAAGAATTAAAATAATCATTACCATGCGAACGTATTATTCTTACTAATAAGGAGAGTCCTAAAACCCCCTCACAAACTCTAAATGTTAAAAATATTATACTAAAATACATTTCTCTATTAAAATAATTTAAAAATACAAAAACTAAAAAAAATATTCTAAGCACAATAAATTCTAACGCCAAAAGTATAGATAATAAGTGCTTTCGATTAGAAACAAAAATAAAAATACCTATAATAAATAACACCAAAGGTATAAATCAATTAATTAATACTAACATTAGTTTTAATAGTTTAACAAAAACATTGGTCTTGTAAACCGAAAACAAGATTATTTCTTTTAAAACTTCAGAAAAAAAGAAAAATCTTTATCATTAATCTCCAAAATTAATATTTTAATAAACTACTTTCTGATATTACTCAAACAATTGTATTAATTATCATATTTTTATCAAGAATAATTTTTATTCAAATAATTCATCCTTTAGCTATAGGAATAATATTACTAGTACAATCATTATTAACATGTTTAATTACAGGATTAATATTTAATTCATTTTGATATTCTTATATTTTATTTTTGGTATTTTTAGGAGGAATATTAATTTTATTTATTTACGTAACAGCAATTGCATCTAATGAAATATTCATATTTTCAATAAAAATTATTGTAATAAGATTTATTATAATAAGAATTTCTATATTAATAGTGATATTAATTGATAAATCATTAATTTCTAATTTATTTCAAAATGATAATATAAAAATTTTTATATCTAAAGAAAATTTAACACCTTTTAACAGAATCAATTTAATAAATATTTACAATTTTCCAATTAATATAATTACTATTATATTAATAAATTATTTATTATTGACATTGGTAGTAGTAGTAAAAATTACCAATTTATTTTATGGACCTTTACGTCAAATAAACTAATGAATAAACCTATACGTTTAAACCATCCTTTATTTAAAATTGCTAATAATGCATTAGTAGATTTACCAGCTCCTGCAAACATTTCAGCTTGATGAAACTATGGATCACTATTGGGATTATGTTTAGTTATCCAGATTATAACAGGATTATTTTTAGCTATACACTACACAGCCGACATCGAAATAGCATTTAATAGAGTTGCACATATCTGCCGAGATGTAAATTATGGGTGATTATTACGAACCCTACACGCAAACGGAGCCTCTTTTTTTTTTATTTGTATTTATATTCATATTGGTCGAGGAATTTATTATAATTCATTTTTATATACACAAACATGAATAGTTGGAGTAATTATTTTATTTGCAGTAATAGCAACAGCATTCCTAGGATATGTATTACCATGAGGACAAATATCTTTTTGAGGAGCAACTGTAATTACAAACTTATTATCCGCTATTCCTTATCTAGGTACAATACTAGTTCAATGAATCTGGGGAGGATTTGCAGTAGATAATGCAACGTTAACCCGATTTTTTACATTCCATTTCATCTTGCCTTTTATTATTGCAGCTATAACTATAATTCATTTACTATTTTTACACCAAACAGGTTCTAACAACCCCCTAGGTGTAAATTCAAATATTGATAAAATTCCTTTTCACCCTTACTTTACTTATAAAGATATTGTAGGATTTATTATTATATTAGCTAGATTAACAATACTTACATTAATTAATCCTTATTTATTAGGAGATCCAGATAACTTTATCCCAGCAAATCCATTAGTAACCCCAATTCATATTCAACCAGAATGATATTTTCTATTTGCATACGCAATTTTACGATCTATTCCTAATAAATTAGGAGGTGTCATCGCACTAATTATATCAATTGCAATTATCATTATTCTTCCTTTTTATCATTTAAGAAAATTTCGAGGAATTCAATTTTATCCAATTAATCAAATTTTATTTTGAATAATAGTTATCACAGTTATTTTATTAACATGAATTGGAGCACGACCAGTTGAAGACCCTTACGTATTAACTGGTCAAATCTTAACTGTAATTTATTTCCTATATTATATTATTAATCCATTAATTATTAAATGATGAGATAATATTCTTAAATAATAGTTAATGAGCTTGATATTAAGCATATGTTTTGAAAACATAAGATAGAAACTAAAATTTCTATTAACTTTACTAAATATTGTTCATATAATAATCAAATTTAAAATAATCTTTAAACCAATAAAAAATATTAAATAATTTAAAGAAAGAGGTAAAAAATTTTTTCAAGCCAAATATATCAACTTATCATAACGAAATCGAGGTATAGTTCCCCGTACTCAAATAAACAGGAATCTAATAAATGTCAACTCAAAAAAAAAAAATACTCTATCTAATATTCCTCCTAAAAATACTAAGGAAAATAATATACTTATAAATAAAATTCTAGAATACTCGGCCAGAAAAATCAACGCAAATCCACCACTACTATATTCAACATTAAATCCAGAAACCAATTCAGATTCACCTTCAGCAAAATCAAAAGGAGTTCGATTAGTTTCTGCTAAACTAGAAACGAATCAAACTAGAGATAAAGGGACAGATAAAAAGATAAATCAACTAAATTTTTGATAAAAATAAAAATCTATAAAATTAAAACTACCAATTATTAAAATAAAAGAAAGTAAAATCAAAATTAATCTAACTTCATAAGAAATAGTCTGAGCTACTGAACGTAGACCTCCTAATAATGCATAATTCGAATTAGAAGATCAACCCGCAATCATAACAGTATAAACACCTAAACTTGTACAACAAAGAAAAAATAAAATACCTATATTAAAAGAATATAAATTTATTATATAAGGTATAACCATTCAGGCCGATAAAGAAAGAAATAAAGAAAAAATTGGTGAAAAATAATAAACCATGTAATTAGATGTTAAAGGATATGTTTGCTCTTTAGTAAATAACTTTACTGCATCACAAAAAGGTTGGGGAATTCCAGCTAATCCTACTTTATTAGGTCCTTTACGCAATTGAATATAGCCTAAAACTTTACGTTCTAATAAAGTAACAAAAGCCACTCTAACCATTACACAAATAACTAATAATAAACTTCTAACAAAAGATAAAATTAATTCAATAATTATATTCATATACTATTTGTAAGTTAAATTTACATTCATAAATTCTAAATTTATTGCACTAATCTGCCAAAATAGTTATATTAATTAAATTCAATATTAAAATAAAAATTATTTTAAACATTTGGTCCTTTCGTACTAAAATGTTTTAATTAACTAAAGATAGAAACCAACCTGGCTTACGCCGGTTTGAACTCAGAT
>CANBKX010000631.1:0-27083 GCA_947369275.1 Nemotelus nigrinus | reverse complement strand
GATGCAAAGTTATCTGGGAATTACTGCGGAGTCTACGGGCCATTTTTTCTAAAAATATCTATAAAACACGAACTTCGTTCAAAACACAAGGAAAAGTAATTTGCGCAAATACAGTCGCGCGTAACCTTTTGGACTACGGGCGCGTGTAGTCTTATCGACGCCTACGACACGTTTGAAACAAAAGGTGTTTATTCAACACGGGGCCTACGGAGAAAGGTCGTATATAGTTTTTTTTATTTATATTGAACTAAGAAGAGGGTACTTGAGGCCAGAAATATTTGTGACGAAAACACTCGAAGTTACAAACAATAATGTTACATGTGCGGTCGATTCGACGCCGCGCGCCCACTTGAAGGTTAACTTAACTCACAGCTACATACATAGATTTCAAGAAGGCATAGTTATATCGTAATGCATACATTCAAAGATATTAATCACTACAGAAACCAAATCTGGAAAACGTTTGTTTGTTATTGACTTTTACTAATTTTCGAAGGAAATTAGTTTTAAACTCGTTTCGCCGAAAATTCATATTTCTTTATATATATATGTATATATATATATATATATATATATATATATATATATATATATATATATATATATATATACATATATATATATATATATATATATATATATATATATATATATATAGATAGATACATTTATATATATATATACACAAATATATATATATATATATATATATATATATATATATATATATATATATATATATATATATATATATATATATATATATACATATATCTATATATATATATATATATATATATATATATATATATATATATATATATATATATATATATATATATATATATATATATATATATATATATATATATATATATATATATATATATATATCAGCAAATGATTTTCCAAGATAAGAGTGGCCGGAGTGGCCGATCCGATTGAGCTGAAATTTTCGGTGGACGTTGATGCATATAGTAGGTAGGTCGATGATTTGCTAGAATTCAGATTTCCTAAAGCTTTTGGTGGCGGCGAGCGTTTTAGTGAATTTTCAGGTACTCCTATTTTCAGGTACCCCTAAACAGTGAAAATTTTTGTTTAAATAAATAAATGGGAAAAAAACTTATTATGTTTAAAGCTTGTTTTGTTAAAATGTTGGAAGTTTTGAGCCGTGTGTGGGTGCAGCATGCCTAAAAGTAAGCAAGGATTTTTTTTCAAATTTTTATATGTCATTACTTCTCAGAAAAACAATGGATCATCATGAAATTTGCAGAGCATATTGATGTTGGCCAAAATTTAGCACACGTGGGTTTTTGAAAAAGTGTGGGTAACCCTGTAGCTACGGCAGGCTCCTGAAAAAAAACCTTCAAATCATTGACCTTCCTGAAAAATTTTTGATTTGTGACAAAAAATTCAAATCATTGATAAATTTTAACCTTTGTCTATAATGTCAAATTAAAATTTTCAAAATTCCGATTTGCACAAGAACGGCAACCCATCACCAAATTACCTCTATTTTCAGCTCTCGAAAGTTCTGTTCACGAGAACTGACGACCGAATTATCCGATCATAGTGAAATTTACAGGACATTTTGGTATTAGCTAGGACCAGGTCTGATAGAAGTGATTTTGAAATGCGGGAAATCCTGTGGCAGTGGTACCATCTTGGAAAATCACTGAGACAAAAAATGGGTTTTGGTCTATAACTTCCGATTCAGCCATCAGATTTTGACAAGATTCATACAGTGCTTGGATCTTACCTTAGATAAAATTTGATGAAAATTTGGGTGAAAAATTAGAATTGCCAGCTATGGTGATTTTTGTCTCCTAAATCTTGCTTCCGGTCCAGTGTAGAAATCAGAACGAAGTTCACGCAGTAAATCGACCTTAATGTGAACCAAATGTCGTAGGAATTTAGTACAAAAATCATGAAAGGGCTGCCAGCTATGACCATTTTTGTAATTTTGTTTAATTTCTTTACTGAGCGATTTGTCACTCAAAGAATATTTCTTCGAAAATTAGTTTTCTAGCGTTCGGTTGCTCTAGACTTTTTTAAAGTTACAAGCTGATTGACACAGGGGAACGCAGACTTTTTCGAGTATGTATTCACATATATATATATATATATATATATATATATATATATATATATATATATATATATATATATATATATATATATGTATATATATATAATATATATATATATATATATATATATATATATATATATATATATATATATATAAATATATATATCTATATATATATATATATATATATATATATATATATATATATATATATATATATATATATATATATATATATATATATATATATATATATATATATATGTATATGAATTATAAATATATATATATATATGAATTTTTTGGCCAAAGTGATTTTAATGCTAATGTTCTTCTTCGAACATGAGTAAAAAGGTAGTCCATGATATCGAAATTTCTAAGAAGCAGGCTGCAGAGCTGACATTTAGTGAAAAGCGGAAGCTGATTCAGAAAGATCCTATAACTTGTGTCCGATATTTTGATCAAAGATTTGCAGAAATATTTCGTATGCTTACAATTCCAAGAGGGATATTTCAGGAACACTATGTAATAGACCATTCATCATTATCTTGGCACATCAGCCTGACGTTGGGCCTTGGCCGCCTGGATCGTATTCCTCCTATTGTCTCGGTCACGTGACCGCGTCTTCCAGTCTTGGAGCCCAATAATTGCTCGACGACCGCATACACTGAGCTCTCCCAACCAGCTCTTGGTCTTCTTCTTGGCCTCGCTCCGTCAACTCGTCTTGCATTCATGACACGTTTTGGCATGCGATCGTCATTCATGCGTTGCACGTGCCCAGCCCACTGTAAACGTTGTAATTTGACGATCTTGGAGACTTCCAGCTCATCATAAAGTTCGTACAACTCATTGTTGTACCGGATGCGCCATCCATCTCGGTCGCGAATAGCCCCGAAAATCTGCCGTAGAACTTTCCGTTCGAAGGTGTCGATCCTATTTTCGGAGGCTTGGGTCAAGGTCCATGTTTCGCAACCATAGCACAGCACAGGTCGTATGATAGTTTTGTAAACGCGGAGCTTAGTTTTTCTGTGCACATATTTCGATTTTATAATGGGGAGGACCGAGAAGAATGTCTTATTTGCTAGTTGTATCCGTCGCTTGATTTCGTCAGTTTCGTTGGCGTCACTCGATAGTAAACGGAGTTGTCCACGAATTTGATTCAAAGGTCCCCTAAGTTGATGGTCGTGTGCGCTGGCGTCCTTGTTCTAGATTGCATCATAGCTTTCGTTTTGTCCTCGTTAATTCGTAGTCCAACTTCCTTTGTTGCGGTGTCAAGTCTAAAGTCAGTTTTCGAGCCATGATGTTAATGTCATTCGCGTACGCTGCCAATTGTGTCAACTTAAAAAGTAGCGTGCCGCTGGTGTTCAGGTTCATTGCCCGAATAGCGAACTCAAGTGCCAGGTTGAAGAGCGTGGGCACTATACCATCGCCCTGCTTCAGGCCACCCAGAGTTTAAAAAGGATCCGTCAATCCGTTCTGGATCCGGACTTGCGAGACGGAGTTGGTCATCGTCATCTTTACAAGTCTCACTAATATGGCCGGTATACCAAATTGCAGCATGATGCTATATAGAGCTCCTCGATTGATGCTGTCATATAGTCGTCATTTATAGTCGACAAAGATTTGGTATACGTCGACGTCGTATTCCCAGCACTTTTGCAAAATTAGCTTGACCGTGAAGAGCTGGTCGATTGTGGAGCGACCAGATCTGAAACCGCCTTGATACTCGCCAATGATTTCTTCCGCGAACGGTTTAATCCTATACTCCAGGATTTTTGACAGGATTTTGTAGGCCGTACAGACTAAGGAGATGCCTCTGTAATTCTCACACCGCAGTTTATCTCCCTTTTTATGTATGGGACAGATGATGCTTCTGCGCCAATCGTCTGGGATCACCTCAGTCTCCCATATTCGCAGCAGTAGTTGATGTAGCGCACTTAATAGACCTGCCCCACCAGACTTGAGTAGCTCAGCTGGTATCTCGTCAGCGCCCGGCGCTTTGTTGCTTTTCAGTGAACGCAAGGTGAGATCAACTTCTTCTACTGTAGGGGATTGTGTGGATGGCGGTTGACCAACGGTATCACCATGGAGCTCAGCTTCTGCTGCCAGGATGTTTGATGGCGGGTTCAGAAGCTCTTCGAAGTAGGATGCCCATCGTTTGCTAATATTTTCGGTATCGCTGATAATATTTCCATCTTTGTCCTTACAGAGGCTAGTCCTGGGTTGGTAGCTATTTTTGATAAAGTTTACTAATCTGTACGCTTGTCTGGTGTTCTTACTAACTAGGTTTACATTAATGTTCAGCAACTGCTCGTCAAAGTATTTTCGTTTCTTACGCCTAATTATTCTATTGGATATTCGCCGTAGCTCGCCATATTTTTCTTTCATGGCTCTGGTTGCCCGTTGGACCCATTGTCTATAGGCCTCGTTCTTTGCGTCAAGTGAGTTTCTGCATTCTTCGTCAAACCATTCATTTCGCGCTCGTGGGGCTTTGTATCCCACAACGTTTTCTGCCACATTCTTGATTGTATTTTTGAGCTCTTCCCAGAACTCGTGGACACCTACGTTGCTGGAGTCACGCAATATTGGTGAAATTCTTGCCTCAGGCGCGGTCGTATATACCTGAGCCGTATAATCGTTCAGCAAATTCTCAACCGCGAAGATTTTGGGAGGGCTGAATCTCGATTGGTGCACTGAGGAAATTCTGCACCGGTATGTCGTTTTCACTAGAAAATGATCGGAGTCACAGTTAGCTCCGCGGTACGACCGAACATCCATAACACTTGACGCCCATCTCTTGCTAATAAGGACGTGGTCGATTTGGTTGTGCGTCTGGAGAATTCCAGGTCTGTTTGTGAATGCGACGATGCGGAAAGCAAGTTGAGCTTACAACAAAGTTCCTGCTGCAAGCGAAGTCAATTAGACGATGGCCGTTATCATTGCATTCCTCGTGGAGGCTGTGACCTCCAGTGGTCCCCCGATGCCAACTTTTCAACCAGCAGCATTTTTACATCATTTGATGGGAGTGAATCGAAAAGAGTTTCAAGGCAGGCATAGAACTCGTCTTTTACAGAGTCTTCTTGTACTTAAGTGGGAGCGTGCACATTGATGAGCCAGAGGTTGAAAAATCGCGCTTTAATGCGAATCGCACACAGCCTTTCGTTTACGGGTTTGAAGTCGGTAACGCGTGACTTAAGCTGCTTATTCACTATGAATATTACTCCAAACTCCTTGCGGCTCGATGGTTTACCGCTTGTAAAAATGGTGTGCGATTTCTTGTCGTTGATCTCGCAGCCTAACCAATTTGTTTCCTGGACTGCAGTAAGGCTCAGTGTTTACTGTTCGACCTGATGAAGGAGGGCTTTTTCAGCCCCCGGTTTGTTCAGGGAGCGTACATTCCAGGTTCCGAGAGAATAATCCGTTGTGCGTTTGCGTGGTCGTCGTTGTTGGTCCGTCCAATCCAAGGCTTTTGTTCCAGGTTTCTTGACAGATAAGGTTTTTACAAGGATGAGTTTTCGGCACATCGCTCAACCATTTCCATGGGGGGCCTGGGCGATAGTTGCTTCAGGAGACTTGCCTCGTGCCAGAGTTCACACAACTATGTTGCAGGTCTGACAACGTGGCCAAACCTCCCTAATGACCTGAGACGCTTAGATGTAATTCAGCCAACAGGCTGTAACTATGCAAGTTTTACTTAGGATAGAGCTACCTCGTTGCCTCAAACCATCCTCCTTTCTCCGGGCTTGGGACTGGCGTATCACAAGTTAGACTTGCGATCGGCGGACCATTACATTCGGGTTTCATTTCAGAAGAGAGGAAGCCCTCATTGTCACTGCTTACTGTGGTTGAAAGATGCTCCTTGCTTTAACAATGATCAAGGGGGATCTAATTACATCTGCGTGAAGTTTATTGATCGCTTTATTAGCTGCTCACAAAGTCACTCATTTGTGTCAAGTGAAGATGTGTCAGCATTTCAATTCGATAAACATTCTTTCACTTGTAAGTATAAAATGAAAAGTGGGCAAGTGGGGTGAAATTCTAGTATACCTTTTTTCCCAATGAGAACGACAGCTTTTCTTAGCCCTTTGAAGCTCGAACGAACAGAGCTGCGATGGGTTTTGTTGAATTCCACACATATATCAATAAGGCAATATTTATGTGCGCAATTCAAAAGTCCACCGAACATTGACTTGACATTGACCGAACATTGACATTGAATGATATAAATATATAGAAATTAATTATATTGACACTATCAGAATAAAATTGACAACGCCAACAGTATTTATTAAGTGCAACCTAGCTAAAATCAAAATAAATAACTTCAATCCTGATATACTGAGTTTGTTTAAATCCAATATTGATAAACAGTACATCACAGATTGCTATTCCTGCATCCAGTATATTTTAAATTACATGAAAAAAACTGATCGCGGCATGTCAAAATTATTGCGGGATGCGAGAGAGGAAACCTTAGTATAAAAGAAAAGTTAAAGTTTTTAGGTAATGCAATCCTGAATGGGCCGGAACTTAGTGCACAAGAGGATGTGTACTTTATTATGCGCATGCCTTTGTCAAAATCATGTTTTTATAAATTCCAGTTTGCCTGTAAGATGCGATCGCGGTATAAAATAGAAAGAAAGTCTGCGAAAGTTGCCAAGTGAAAGCACCGATGTTTCATTGAAAATAACCTAGATCACTATATTCAAAGGCCAGCGAAACTAGAAAATAAATGTCTAGCAGACTTTGTATCATTGTATACCAAATTTCAAGTGAATATAAAGGAAAAATGCTTAAGCTTTCCACAAATATTCGGAATACTGTCAAGGCGTTATAAATTGCGCGAGTTACGAATTCAACACCACCGATATCATCATAATATCAACTGCATCCAGTACATTCCTCCAGACATACATATCAGTTACATCCGGCACGTTTCATCAAATTTTTGCAATACAAAACCAACAACCCAATTCAAGTAAAATTCAGGTATTCTCACGCTAAGCACTTTTCTGTACTTTGAACAAATGAGGTGGTGTTGTTCACATTGTAATCACCACCTCAGCATTTTTGCAAAATTCATAAAAACACCAAACGAAGTTGTTAGTCAGTTCATATTCTGGTCCGCAATAAAGCAGTTCAAATTAAAATCGTCTTTTTTTTTTGGCAAGTCCGAAGGAACAAATTATAAGTGGCGCAGTCGTGCAGATTTCGAACTACGTGTCCGCAAAGTATCCAGTGATTTTGGTGCAAATAATTAAATCGGCGAAAGAATATCGTGCGAGTTGTTAATCGAAAAAACATCCTCGAAGGTTAATCGGGACCTGTGTTGGTGCAAATTTCGGCAAGTGTTGTGCTAGTGGAAAAAAAGGAAAAAGAAGCGCTGTTGAACTAAAGTCTGATCTTGAAGATCGACCTAGGAAATTGTGGAATTTTTCGAAGGATAATCGAAACGAGGAATATGAACTCGTTAATATACAGCATGTAAGTCAGTTTAATTGAATACTTCCTTTTTACATTCCTATTACTACTCCTCACTATTATAAAATTCGATAAAAGTTAATAATATAATAATATATAAGACAAATTTAAATCTCAAATCCTATATGTTCCAATATGGTAAAAGTAGAAAAGCTAGATCGAAACCTTACCCACGTTTTTTTAACAAGAATTTAAGAGTTATACCATTAACGGAAACGCTTGAGAGTGAGAGAAGCCCATTAGAAAGTATTATCGAAGAGTCGAGTGATTTAGTGCGTGAAAGTGTTCTCGATTTTGATCTTGTGAATTTAAATAACTTAGAGAATATTGATTCAACAATGGCTACCGTAAATGAAGTGTTCAATTCGTTAAGAGTCCCCGACGCAATCAAGGATTTGCCAAAGTTTAATGGAAACCCTAGATTGCTACGAGATTTTATAGAGAATGTTGAAGAAATTCTGTCTCTAGGTATTACTTATACACCTGCCTATAACAGAGTTTTACTGAGGGCCATTCGCAACAAAGTTGAAGGCCCAGCCAATGAAGTACTCAATATGTATGGTACCTCATTGGATTGGGGAGAAATAAAAAAAAAACCTAACCCTTCACTACAGCGACAAAAGAAATGAAATATCGCTAATTAGAGATCTACATAATAGTAAACAGGGCAGAAAAACAGTAGAAAACTATTATAGTGAAATAATCGAGCTACTCTCAACTCTAAATAATCATATTCTCATTCATGAAACGGATCAGAACGTTATCTCGGCAAAACGAAACCTCTATTCAGAGATGTGTCTAAACACATTCCTGGCGGGACTCCGGGAGCCTCTTGGGGCCACTATTCGGGCCATGAGACCAGATTCCCTCGCTACAGCGTTCTCTTTCTGCATTAAGGAACAGAATATATTCTACGCCAAGCACGAAGATCAAAGCTCGCTTAAGAAATCGCAAAACAATGCTAATGTTCAAAAATCAGCTATGCCTCAGCAACATAGATTGTTTCAAAATCAGCCAGTATTTCAATTTAATCGACCATTTGGTTCGCCAAATTATAATATTCATCGTCCTATTCAACCTTCTCAACCATTTTATCGTCCTATTCAACCTTCTCAACCGTTTTATCGTCCTATGCAACAGTTTGGAAATTATAATACAACTCCTAGATTTTATGGAAACATGCAGCAGTCATTCCCGCAGCCCAATAACCCAGCATTACAGAGACCCGAACCAATGGATACCAGTTCGGGCAATACACACTTACGCTTCAATCAAGGAAGCCAACAGCAAAACGTTGGAAATAATAATTTCTTCCGCTCTACAGGACCACCAAGGTTTACCTTTAAGGAGCTGCACAATATTTCAAATGAGAAGCCATCAGGTAATTCAACCGAACAACCCTACAATCCCGTTTTGTACTTTCAGCCTGCCCCTAATGACTCGTACAGACAGGACCTCGACAGTTACTACTATAGTCAATGTGACCAAACAGACGGAACCAACGACACTTACAAATCAGAGCAAATTTTCGAATATGGGCAAAGTCAACCAAACTCTCTTCATGATCCTAATCAAAGTCAGGGCATCAGTAGCGAGATCGATGATGAAAATTTTACTGTACCAGCCTCTCCACCCCAACAGGTTATAAAGACATAAATACACACGGCTCAACACTTCCGTATATCAAGATATCTTCTCCATTTGGTCGTAACCTCAATTTCTTAATTGACACACGCGCTACCACATCCTTCATTAATCCAGAATTCGTGCATTCTGAAGATGTTATGGAAACCAAACCCACCATTATTAAAACGGTACTTAATAAACATACATTAAACAAACAAGTTATTCTTCCTAATTTCACGGAATTCAGCCAACCTGGTGAAACAAAATTTTTAATCTTCAAATTTCACCAGTATTTTGATGGTCTCTTAGGATTAGATACATTAACAGAATTACAAGCCAAAGTAGATCTTGCCAACCAAATCTTAATTACTAGCAATGAAACTATCCCTTTATATTTCAAGCCTAATATCGTTTCAAATAAATATCTAATACCCCCCAGTTCCAAATTTGTGGTAAAATTACCCGTGGATATATGCAACGGAGATTTCCTCTTAGGAAACACCAAAGTTACCCCAGACCTACTCATTCCAGAGGGTATCTACAAAGCAAAAGATTGGTACAGCTTTATTCCGGTAACCAATGCCACTAATAATGAAAGACTTCTCTTTCTTGAACAACCTTTGAAAGTCACCGAATTTTCTTCATCAAACTTCGTGGAAGTCGAAAGTTTTAACATCGACTGTTCCGAATCAGACTGTCTTGTCCCACGGCAAGACATAGCAAAATTAATTCGTACTTCTCATTTAAATAAGGAAGAAAAGGATCTCATTGTAAAACTTTGCCGAGACTTTGACGACATATTTTTCCGAGAAGGCGAAAAATTAAGTTTCACCAATAAAATTAAGCACTCAATCCCAACAACCGATGAGATACCCATATTCACAAAGTCTTACCGATATCCATATGTCTACAGAGACGAAGTAAAAAGACAAATCAATGACATGCTCGAGCAAGGAATAATCAAGCCGAGCTATTCACCATGGAGTTCCCCAGTCTGGGTAGTTCCAAAAAAATGGACGCAAGTGGTAAGCAAAAGTGGCGATTAGTTATCGATTATCGCAAATTAAACGAAAAAACGATAACCGATCGCTACCCTTTGCCAAACATCACCGACATACTTGATAAGCTAGGCCGAAGTCTCTATTTCTCTACCATAGATCTCGCCAGCGGGTTCCATCAAATAGAGATGGATCCCAAGGACATTAAAAAGACAGCCTTCACTGTAGACGGCGGCCACTTCGAGTACGTTCGTATGCCCTTCGGGTTAAAGAACGCTCCATCTACGTTCCAAAGGGTAATGGACAATGTCTTACAAGAACTTCAAGGGAAAATTTGTCTAGTCTACCTTGATGATATTATTGTTTTCTCAACTTCGCTCCAAGAACACGGAGAAAATTTAAGTAAAGTGTTCGGTAGGCTTCGCGAATCAAACTTCAAAATTCAACTTGACAAATCAGAATTCCTCCATAAGGAAATAGCTTTTCTAGGTCACGTAGTCACTCCAAATGGTGTAAAACCAAACCCGGATAAAGTAAAGGCAATTAAGAACTTTCCAATTCCCAGGAGTCCGAAAGAGATAAAGATGTTTCTGGGTTTGTTAGGATACTACCGCAAGTTCATTAAGGACTTCGCAAAACTAACAAAACCTCTTACTGAATGCTTGAAGAAAGGTCGGACTGTCCAACTCACCGAAAGATATGTAAAGGCATTCGAACTTTGTAAAGACCTTTTGATGAACGACCCGATATTGCAATATCCCGATTTTAGTAAACCTTTTATCCTCACTACAGATGCAAGCAACTATGCCATTGGTGCAGTGCTATCACAGGGAGTAATAGGGAGCGACAAACCCGTTTGTTTTGCTAGTAGAACTCTAACCGACACCGAAGTCAATTACTCCACAATTGAGAAGGAGCTGCTGGCAATCGTATGGGCCGTTAAGTATTTCAGGCCTTATCTGTTCGGGAGACGATTCCAGATAGTGACCGATCACAAACCACTAACTTATCTCATGAGTTTGAAAGATCCAAACTCAAAACTGGTAAGATGGCGCTTAAGGCTTGAAGAATTTGACTACGAAGTAACTTATAAAAAAGGGAGCCTAAATTCTAACGCAGACGCACTAAGCAGAATCAGGCCTCTTGATATCGTAGCCAATGGACAAGTTGAAATAAATATTGGTGAGCCCAATCGAAGTGAAGCTAATACGTCGACTCAAACCGAAAATGGCTCAACCATACACTCTGCGGAGGAAAACTTAGATGACGGTATCCCCATTTCTGAACGCCCAATAAATGAATTTACCCTCCAAATTATTTTCGAGAAGTCAAACAGGAACCCCCAAACCTCACTTGAAATGCCATTCAGAAATAAACAAAGACGACTTATACGGATGAATGACTATAATGAAAATACTGTAACAGAACTCTTTAAGAAATTTCTTGCCCCTAATAAACTTAACGCAATTCTCGCAAGTGACGAAATTTTTAAAATAATTCAATCAGTTTATTCAAAATTCTTCTCCCAATCCAAAATCTTTAAAGTAATTCGCTGTATAGAAATGATTGCTGACATAACTGACGACGACGAACAGGATAGGACTATACGGGAATATCATAACAACAGTAACCACAGAGGTATATCCGAAACAGTGCTGCACCTGAAAAGAAAATTCTACTTCCCACATCTCAAAGAAAAGGTGACGAAAATAATCAACAATTGCGAAACCTGTCAAACACAAAAGTACGACAGAAATCCACCAAAAATAAAATACCAAATCTCAGATAGCCCTCAAATGCCCCTAGATGCTATATACATTGATATATACACCATCAGTGGTAAGCCCATATTAACCATTGTAGACAGATTCTCAAAATTTGCAGCAGCCTACACCTTACAAACGAAGAATAGTATTAATATTGTGAAATCCCTCAGGAACTTTATTAGCCTTCACGGCATCCCTAAAGTATTAGTTGCTGATCAGGGCACCGAGATGATGTCTACCATATTTCAAGATTTCTGCAAACAATATGAGATTGATGTCCACTATACCTCATACCAACAGACTACTAGTAACAGTTATGTCGAAAGATGGCACTCCACTCTAACGGATATTTATAGAATTATATTGGAAAAACGGAAAAGAGAAAATCGCGACGTCGATCACGATGACATCCTTAGTGAAGTAATTATAACATACAATAATGCCATCCACTCCACAACAAAATTAACTCCCTATGAAGTTTTTTCAGGCAGAACCCATAGCTTCAACAAAACATTCACTACTTGCGACAAACACGACTATTTAAAGAAATTAAACGAATTTAGATCTCAAATTTACCCAAGTATTAAAAACGATGTTGACGAGCTAGTAAACAGAAACCTGAGTAAACTTAATGCATCCAGGGAAGATCCCCTCCCTTTAAAAGAAAACGAAATTGTACTTCGCAGAGAATGTAGAAGAAATAAAATAACACCTAGATTCAGTAAACATAGAGTTAAAAATAACAACAGAATAACATTCATAACTACTAAAAACCAAAAGCTACATAAAGCAAGAATTAAACGTAAACGAAAATTTCAGGATACTTTACATGGCTATGGCGCAAAAAATAGAAGTACAGGACTTGAACAACAGCCAGGGTCTCCTACCACTACGACTAGGGATGAGTAGGATCATATATACATACGAAAACCTCATACACATAGTCAGACTTGATCAATACGAACAAACAATAAGAAACATAGAGGACTCAATAGCGCATTTTGACCAAATCAATGACATAGCTGACACACTCGCAATTACGAAAATTAAAATGAAAGAACTAACCCGGAAATTACAAACCCTACAGCCCAAATTTCGTCCTAGAAGAGGGTTAATTAACGGTCTTGGATCCTTGATAAAAGGCATCACTGGTAACTTAGACGCAGACGATGCAGTCCAAATAAATAATGACATCGAGAAGCTAAGGTTGAATCAATACAATCTAAAAACAGATTCTACTAAACAAGCAAAATTAAATTCAATGATGATGGAACGATTTGAGAATATAACCACTCACATCAATAGCCAATCCGAAAACATAAAAAATTACTTCAAGGACTCACAGAATCAAATAAAGAGAGAACATAATTTCATGGTACGTACGCAATATTTAAATCAAGTCAACTACAACATAGATCTATTAAACAATCATCTTACCGATATAGCAGAAGCCATAGTCCTTGCTCGACTGAACATTATATCAAAACAAATATTAAGCCCGACAGAGCTAACAGACATACTACATATTTTTCAGAAGCAATCAATACATATCCAATCATATGAACACATTTATGAGCTTCTCAATCTCCAAGCATACTACAACAATTCGAATATTGTCTTTAACATACAGATACCAACTTTATCCAATGAAACATATCCCTTCTTCCACATCATTCCTCTCCCCATACGTAAATTCAAACAAATTGCAACAAAACCCTACATAATCCTTAAACCTAATAGTATTCAATTCTCTGATGAGAAATGCCCAGAAAACGAAGGAATTTTCTACTGCAAAGAGCAAATTAATCAAATAAATTTGAGCAATTCTAGATGTATAGCCGATATATTGAACGGAACACCGGCCAAATGCCAGCTCGAAAACACGACCGGAACACCAAAGATATTCCAACCTGAGCCGAACTACATCCTCGCTATCAACGCACCTGAAACTAGACTTGAGTCAACCTGCGGAATCTCAAACCGATCTATATCTGGAACCGTATTAATACATTTTGAGAAATGCCAAGTTACTCTAAATGGCATCTCATACAACAGCCAGAACAGCGTTTTTTGGGACCAGCTGAACATCTTCCCTGTGATATCTCCCCAAATTAACACCAGCGATACCTCGCACGAATTCAAACTCCATCCATTAGAGGAATTCGAATTTCCACAATTGGACAACATTCAGCTCCTAGAAAAATCAACCTACGAGATGAGGCTCAACTATCAAATCCTCATGACCCTTATCAGCATCATCATTATTATTGGCCTATATTCAAGATGCAAACGGCGGGAAGCAGACACCGAGCCAGCTCAATAATTCGCGACATCTAACATCCTGCAGCTGTCGCTCCTCTAAGGGGGGAGGAGTTACGAATTCAACACCACCGATATCATCATAATATCAACTGCATCCAGTACATTCCTCCAGACATACATATCAGTTACATCCGGCACGTTTCATCAAATTTTTTCAATACAAAACCAACAACCCAATTCAAGTAAAATTCAGGTATTCTCACGCTAAGCACTTTTCTGTACTTTGAACAAATGAGGTGGTGTTGTTCACATTGTAATCACCACCTCAGCATTTTTGCAAAATTCATAAAAACACCAAACGAAGTTGTTAGTCAGTTCATATTCTGGTCCGCAATAAAGCAGTTCAAATTAAAATCGTCTTTTTTTTTTGGCAAGTCCGAAGGAACAAATTATAAGTGGCGCAGTCGTGCAGATTTCGAACTACGTGTCCGCAAAGTATCCAGTGATTTTGGTGCAAATAATTAAATCGGCGAAAGAATATCGTGCGAGTTGTTAATCGAAAAAACATCCTCGAAGGTTAATCGGGACCTGTGTTGGTGCAAATTTCGGCAAGTGTTGTGCTAGTGGAAAAAAAGGAAAAAGAAGCGCTGTTGAACTAAAGTCTGATCTTGAAGATCGACCTAGGAAATTGTGGAATTTTTCGAAGGATAATCGAAACGAGGAATATGAACTCGTTAATATACAGCATGTAAGTCAGTTTAATTGAATACTTCCTTTTTACATTCCTATTACTACTCCTCACTATTATAAAATTCGATAAAAGTTAATAATATAATAATATATAAGACAAATTTAAATCTCAAATCCTATATGTTCCAATATGGTAAAAGTAGAAAAGCTAGATCGAAACCTTACCCACGTTTTTTTAACAAGAATTTAAGAGTTATACCATTAACGGAAACGCTTGAGAGTGAGAGAAGCCCATTAGAAAGTATTATCGAAGAGTCGAGTGATTTAGTGCGTGAAAGTGTTCTCGATTTTGATCTTGTGAATTTAAATAACTTAGAGAATATTGATTCAACAATGGCTACCGTAAATGAAGTGTTCAATTCGTTAAGAGTCCCCGACGCAATCAAGGATTTGCCAAAGTTTAATGGAAACCCTAGATTGCTACGAGATTTTATAGAGAATGTTGAAGAAATTCTGTCTCTAGGTATTACTTATACACCTGCCTATAACAGAGTTTTACTGAGGGCCATTCGCAACAAAGTTGAAGGCCCAGCCAATGAAGTACTCAATATGTATGGTACCTCATTGGATTGGGGAGAAATAAAAAAAAAACCTAACCCTTCACTACAGCGACAAAAGAAATGAAATATCGCTAATTAGAGATCTACATAATAGTAAACAGGGCAGAAAAACAGTAGAAAACTATTATAGTGAAATAATCGAGCTACTCTCAACTCTAAATAATCATATTCTCATTCATGAAACGGATCAGAACGTTATCTCGGCAAAACGAAACCTCTATTCAGAGATGTGTCTAAACACATTCCTGGCGGGACTCCGGGAGCCTCTTGGGGCCACTATTCGGGCCATGAGACCAGATTCCCTCGCTACAGCGTTCTCTTTCTGCATTAAGGAACAGAATATATTCTACGCCAAGCACGAAGATCAAAGCTCGCTTAAGAAATCGCAAAACAATGCTAATGTTCAAAAATCAGCTATGCCTCAGCAACATAGATTGTTTCAAAATCAGCCAGTATTTCAATTTAATCGACCATTTGGTTCGCCAAATTATAATATTCATCGTCCTTTTCAACCTTCTCAACCATTTTATCGTCCTATTCAACCTTCTCAACCGTTTTATCGTCCTATGCAACAGTTTGGAAATTATAATACAACTCCTAGATTTTATGGAAACATGCAGCAGTCATTCCCGCAGCCCAATAACCCAGCATTACAGAGACCCAAACCAATGGATACCAGTTCGGGCAATACACACTTACGCTTCAATCAAGGAAGCCAACAGCAAAACGTTGGAAATAATAATTTCTTCCGCTCTACAGGACCACCAAGGTTTACCTTTAAGGAGCTGCACAATATTTCAAATGAGAAGCCATCAGGTAATTCAACCGAACAACCCTACAATCCCGTTTTGTACTTTCAGCCTGCCCCTAATGACTCGTACAGACAGGACCTCGACAGTTACTACTATAGTCAATGTGACCAAACAGACGGAACCAACGACACTTACAAATCAGAGCAAATTTTCGAATATGGGCAAAGTCAACCAAACTCTCTTCATGATCCTAATCAAAGTCAGGGCATCAGTAGCGAGATCGATGATGAAAATTTTACTGTACCAGCCTCTCCACCCCAACAGGTTATAAAGACATAAATACACACGGCTCAACACTTCCGTATATCAAGATATCTTCTCCATTTGGTCGTAACCTCAATTTCTTAATTGACACACGCGCTACCACATCCTTCATTAATCCAGAATTCGTGCATTCTGAAGATGTTATGGAAACCAAACCCACCATTATTAAAACGGTACTTAATAAACATACATTAAACAAACAAGTTATTCTTCCTAATTTCACGGAATTCAGCCAACCTGGTGAAACAAAATTTTTAATCTTCAAATTTCACCAGTATTTTGATGGTCTCTTAGGATTAGATACATTAACAGAATTACAAGCCAAAGTAGATCTTGCCAACCAAACCTTAATTACTAGCAATGAAACTATCCCTTTATATTTCAAGCCTAATATCGTTTCAAATAAATATCTAATACCCCCCAGTTCCAAATTTGTGGTAAAATTACCCGTGGATATATGCAACGGAGATTTCCTCTTAGGAAACACCAAAGTTACCCCAGACCTACTCATTCCAGAGGGTATCTACAAAGCAAAAGATTGGTACAGCTTTATTCCGGTAACCAATGCCACTAATAATGAAAGACTTCTCTTTCTTGAACAACCTTTGAAAGTCACCGAATTTTCTTCATCAAACTTCGTGGAAGTCGAAAGTTTTAACATCGACTGTTCCGAATCAGACTGTCTTGTCCCACGGCAAGACATAGCAAAATTAATTCGTACTTCTCATTTAAATAAGGAAGAAAAGGATCTCATTGTAAAACTTTGCCGAGACTTTGACGACATATTTTTCCGAGAAGGCGAAAAATTAAGTTTCACCAATAAAATTAAGCACTCAATCCCAACAACCGATGAGATACCCATATTCACAAAGTCTTACCGATATCCATATGTCTACAGAGACGAAGTAAAAAGACAAATCAATGACATGCTCGAGCAAGGAATAATCAAGCCGAGCTATTCACCATGGAGTTCCCCAGTCTGGGTAGTTCCAAAAAAATGGACGCAAGTGGTAAGCAAAAGTGGCGATTAGTTATCGATTATCGCAAATTAAACGAAAAAACGATAACCGATCGCTACCCTTTGCCAAACATCACTGACATACTTGATAAGCTAGGCCGAAGTCTCTATTTCTCTACCATAGATCTCGCCAGCGGGTTCCATCAAATAGAGATGGATCCCAAGGACATTAAAAAGACAGCCTTCACTGTAGACGGCGGCCACTTCGAGTACGTTCGTATGCCCTTCGGGTTAAAGAACGCTCCATCTACGTTCCAAAGGGTAATGGACAATGTCTTACAAGAACTTCAAGGGAAAATTTGTCTAGTCTACCTTGATGATATTATTGTTTTCTCAACTTCGCTCCAAGAACACGGAGAAAATTTAAATAAAGTGTTCGGTAGGCTTCGCGAATCAAACTTCAAAATTCAACTTGACAAATCAGAATTCCTCCATAAGGAAATAGCTTTTCTAGGTCACGTAGTCACTCCAAATGGTGTAAAACCAAACCCGGATAAAGTAAAGGCAATTAAGAACTTTCCAATTCCCAGGAGTCCGAAAGAGATAAAGATGTTTCTGGGTTTGTTAGGATACTACCGCAAGTTCATTAAGGACTTCGCAAAACTAACAAAACCTCTTACTGAATGCTTGAAGAAAGGTCGGACTGTCCAACTCACCGAAAGATATGTAAAGGCATTCGAACTTTGTAAAGACCTTTTGATGAACGACCCGATATTGCAATATCCCGATTTTAGTAAACCTTTTATCCTCACTACAGATGCAAGCAACTATGCCATTGGTGCAGTGCTATCACAGGGAGTAATAGGGAGCGACAAACCCGTTTGTTTTGCTAGTAGAACTCTAACCGACACCGAAGTCAATTACTCCACAATTGAGAAGGAGCTGCTGGCAATCGTATGGGCCGTTAAGTATTTCAGGCCTTATCTGTTCGGGAGACGATTCCAGATAGTGACCGATCACAAACCACTAACTTATCTCATGAGTTTGAAAGATCCAAACTCAAAACTGGTAAGATGGCGCTTAAGGCTTGAAGAATTTGACTACGAAGTAACTTATAAAAAAGGGAGCCTAAATTCTAACGCAGACGCACTAAGCAGAATCAGGCCTCTTGATATCGTAGCCAATGGACAAGTTGAAATAAATATTGGTGAGCCCAATCGAAGTGAAGCTAATACGTCGACTCAAACCGAAAATGGCTCAACCATACACTCTGCGGAGGAAAACTTAGATGACGGTATCCCCATTTCTGAACGCCCAATAAATGAATTTACCCTCCAAATTATTTTCGAGAAGTCAAACAGGAACCCCCAAACCTCACTTGAAATGCCATTCAGAAATAAACAAAGACGACTTATACGGATGAATGACTATAATGAAAATACTGTAACAGAACTCTTTAAGAAATGTCTTGCCCCTAATAAACTTAACGCAATTCTCGCAAGTGACGAAATTTTTAAAATAATTCAATCAGTTTATTCAAAATTCTTCTCCCAATCCAAAATCTTTAAAGTAATTCGCTGTATAGAAATGATTGCTGACATAACTGACGACGACGAACAGGATAGGACTATACGGGAATATCATAACAACAGTAACCACAGAGGTATATCCGAAACAGTGCTGCACCTGAAAAGAAAATTCTACTTCCCACATCTCAAAGAAAAGGTGACGAAAATAATCAACAATTGCGAAACCTGTCAAACACAAAAGTACGACAGAAATCCACCAAAAATAAAATACCAAATCTCAGATAGCCCTCAAATGCCCCTAGATGCTATATACATTGATATATACACCATCAGTGGTAAGCCCATATTAACCATTGTAGACAGATTCTCAAAATTTGCAGCAGCCTACACCTTACAAACGAAGAATAGTATTAATATTGTGAAATCCCTCAGGAACTTTATTAGCCTTCACGGCATCCCTAAAGTATTAGTTGCTGATCAGGGCACCGAGATGATGTCTACCATATTTCAAGATTTCTGCAAACAATATGAGATTGATGTCCACTATACCTCATACCAACAGACTACTAGTAACAGTTATGTCGAAAGATGGCACTCCACTCTAACGGATATTTATAGAATTATATTGGAAAAACGGAAAAGAGAAAATCGCGACGTCGATCACGATGACATCCTTAGTGAAGTAATTATAACATACAATAATGCCATCCACTCCACAACAAAATTAACTCCCTATGAAGTTTTTTCAGGCAGAACCCATAGCTTCAACAAAACATTCACTACTTGCGACAAACACGACTATTTAAAGAAATTAAACGAATTTAGATCTCAAATTTACCCAAGTATTAAAAACGATGTTGACGAGCTAGTAAACAGAAACCTGAGTAAACTTAATGCATCCAGGGAAGATCCCCTCCCTTTAAAAGAAAACGAAATTGTACTTCGCAGAGAATGTAGAAGAAATAAAATAACACCTAGATTCAGTAAACATAGAGTTAAAAATAACAACAGAATAACATTCATAACTACTAAAAACCAAAAGCTACATAAAGCAAGAATTAAACGTAAACGAAAATTTCAGGATACTTTACATGGCTATGGCGCAAAAAATAGAAGTACAGGACTTGAACAACAGCCAGGGTCTCCTACCACTACGACTAGGGATGAGTAGGATCATATATACATACGAAAACCTCATACACATAGTCAGACTTGATCAATACGAACAAACAATAAGAAACATAGAGGACTCAATAGCGCATTTTGACCAAATCAATGACATAGCTGACACACTCGCAATTACGAAAATTAAAATGAAAGAACTAACCCGGAAATTACAAACCCTACAGCCCAAATTTCGTCCTAGAAGAGGGTTAATTAACGGTCTTGGATCCTTGATAAAAGGCATCACTGGTAACTTAGACGCAGACGATGCAGTCCAAATAAATAATGACATCGAGAAGCTAAGGTTGAATCAATACAATCTAAAAACAGATTCTACTAAACAAGCAAAATTAAATTCAATGATGATGGAACGATTTGAGAATATAACCACTCACATCAATAGCCAATCCGAAAACATAAAAAATTACTTCAAGGACTCACAGAATCAAATAAAGAGAGAACATAATTTCATGGTACGTACGCAATATTTAAATCAAGTCAACTACAACATAGATCTATTAAACAATCATCTTACCGATATAGCAGAAGCCATAGTCCTTGCTCGACTGAACATTATATCAAAACAAATATTAAGCCCGACAGAGCTAACAGACATACTACATATTTTTCAGAAGCAATCAATACATATCCAATCATATGAACACATTTATGAGCTTCTCAATCTCCAAGCATACTACAACAATTCGAATATTGTCTTTAACATACAGATACCAACTTTATCCAATGAAACATATCCCTTCTTCCACATCATTCCTCTCCCCATACGTAAATTCAAACAAATTGCAACAAAACCCTACATAATCCTTAAACCTAATAGTATTCAATTCTCTGATGAGAAATGCCCAGAAAACGAAGGAATTTTCTACTGCAAAGAGCAAATTAATCAAATAAATTTGAGCAATTCTAGATGTATAGCCGATATATTGAACGGAACACCGGCCAAATGCCAGCTCGAAAACACGACCGGAACACCAAAGATATTCCAACCTGAGCCGAACTACATCCTCGCTATCAACGCACCTGAAACTAGACTTGAGTCAACCTGCGGAATCTCAAACCGATCTATATCTGGAACCGTATTAATACATTTTGAGAAATGCCAAGTTACTCTAAATGGCATCTCATACAACAGCCAGAACAGCGTTTTTTGGGACCAGCTGAACATCTTCCCTGTGATATCTCCCCAAATTAACACCAGCGATACCTCGCACGAATTCAAACTCCATCCATTAGAGGAATTCGAATTTCCACAATTGGACAACATTCAGCTCCTAGAAAAATCAACCTACGAGATGAGGCTCAACTATCAAATCCTCATGACCCTTATCAGCATCATCATTATTATTGGCCTATATTCAAGATGCAAACGGCGGGAAGCAGACACCGAGCCAGCTCAATAATTCGCGACATCTAACATCCTGCAGCTGTCGCTCCTCTAAGGGGGGAGGAGTTACGAATTCAACACCACCGATATCATCATAATATCAACTGCATCCAGTACATTCCTCCAGACATACATATCAGTTACATCCGGCACGTTTCATCAAATTTTTTCAATACAAAACCAACAACCCAATTCAAGTAAAATTCAGGTATTCTCACGCTAAGCACTTTTCTGTACTTTGAACAAATGAGGTGGTGTTGTTCACATTGTAATCACCACCTCAGCATTTTTGCAAAATTCATAAAAACACCAAACGAAGTTGTTAGTCAGTTCATATTCTGGTCCGCAATAAAGCAGTTCAAATTAAAATCGTCTTTTTTTTTTTGGCAAGTCCGAAGGAACAAATTATAAGTCGCGCGTTCAGTTTTTTTTAAAAATAAAAAATAAAAAATAAAAAATCTCCACCGCCATCCTAGAACGAGGGCGATGGAGTCTAACGAGCAGAGATATCCATTTGATAGATCCGCGTCTGGGTTAACCTAAGTTAGTTACATAACAGCAGATAGGGTTAAGTAAACAAGGCCGTCGTCACAATTGCTCACTAGTCCTAGGCAATTAGTATGTTGTCAATTTAATACATAATTAGTAGATAGCAACAGATAGGGTTAGATCGACAACGAGAAAACAACACGAGAAAAATGCTGCAACAAGAAACAGGTCGAGCACCAAACATCAACATCAGCGACAATCACGACATGAATAAAACCCCGATATTCCGGCAGTAATCCGGCCTAGACTCACGACACACACAAGAGAACACGGTACAGAAAGGACGTCCGGTCCGCGGTCATAGAAACGAACTACAAAATCACCCAAAGAACTTAAATCTAACAACTTACTAATAGTCCACTATGTCTTTCGGACTTACCAAGCGCGATGACAGCTCTGATTGTCAAACGGCGGGTGGAACAGATGTTCCACAGGTGAAGATCAGAACGGAATTAGCGGATATGGGCCGAGGTGAAGTTCAGCTGTGGATCGCCCGAGATCACAGCTGAGTTTAAAAATAAGCTCTCTTTTCGTTTTGGACTGGGTGAGTGGACGGATGTCCGTTGCGAAGATTAACAGAAAACTTACGTTGGTTTTTCTTTTACATACGATAATCGGGTCGAATTTGGACGGAGATACTTACATATCGAAGAAATACAAGAACGTCGAATGAGGACGATCTGCAGGGTGGAAGTTGATATAAAATTAAAAATCGAGCGACAGGCGAGCGATCGAGAAGAAGTATCTGAAGGAGTGTACCAGGTAGCAGAGTGACCGATTTGAATCAAGGACAAGGAGGCCCCAGCGAGGCAGCAGTCGACGTCGCGGAGGATATCGATCAGATAGCATAAGTGATAGATTGAAGTCTGAACTCTTGGAAAATTTGAAAAGTTGAAATTTAGAATTAATAAGCAGGTTGATAATCAACGGAAATGTTTTAGCGAATATATAAGTAAATAAAGTGTGAAGAAATGTTATATTGTGAAAAGATCCGTTCTTGATTAGTGGTGTAAATTAATTCAGATAGTGGAATTTTTGATATCCCGACGTTATTTTTCGTGATCCTTTTCCACGTTTTAGTGCACGCCGTCGCAACTTCTCGTTTCAGTGCGACGGCAATTTGGTAGTTTCGGTTGAATCGAAACGAGTGGCGCCCAACCCACGGTGATTTTCTTCACCAGCAGAAGCTGCCCGGAACTACCGCCCTTTTAACCCAGTCAGGGAAAAAAGGGTTTTGGGACGTGTTGCGCTTGTAACGGTTATAAATTGGCTCCCAACGTGGGGCTAACGGTCGTAACGGTACACGGGAAAATTTTTGAGTTTCTTTGTCCCGTACTCGTGGGACTGAAAGTAAGTTTTCTTGAGTAGGAAAGGAAGTTTATTTCGATCGCTAAATTGAAATTTTCCGATTTAATTATACCAATATTTGATATAGATTTTCATATGTAAGTGGAATTCTTAGGAAAAAAAAAACAAATATTAAACAGTTTGAATTCCCACAAAATAATTTGAATTCTGGTGTTAAAGTGTGGGGAAGTGCATGGAATAAATAAGAAAATTTGTGTGAGTGTGTTAGCGTACTGAATTTCCGGAGCAGGAGTTTGAGAGTTCGGCAGGTTTTGTTTCAGCTCGCGGATCGCGGTTTAGGTTGCCAGTGGCCGAGTTTAACCGAGCTGATAGTATTCAGGTGTTCCTGTTTGGGAAAAATTAAATATACCCAGTCCAAAATTGTAGGAATACCAGTAGGAGCAGGAAAACTGAGTGTGATCCGATAATTCGGAACCTAGGAAAAAAAAATCTATTTCGGAAGTATCTTTTGGAAACTTATACGGGAAATTGAATTAAGCTCTATACAGGATTGAGTTCGGGAAAAAGTGAATGTGATATTTGTAGTGTGGAATAAATTTGAATTGGAGCGAATGTGAGTGAAGAAATATAAAGAAATACGTCGGATTTAGCGTGTGTTATAGAATCTAATCAATAGAGAAAACAGGCGAGGTTGCAGGTAGCTACGTGGATTTGTTGGTGAAAAGGCTGTGGACATTCATCCGGTCTTTCAAGGGTGTCATTGTGCTGAAAGTACGCATCGGGGTAGAGGTACTTTGTTTCTGGGTACTTCTGGTGGTTTAGAGCTGGTTCTTTTTGTCGTTGGCAGTTTAACTCCCGTGGGAGCACTTTCGAATCGAAAGACTAGAAAATTGCGCTTGAAATCTCATTGCTTATTTTTGAGGCGTGCTACGATTCCAACCCAAGTATCATTGTAGTCGGCCACGTCAGTGCTATCTACAATGAAAATTTTAGTAGATAGATTGTCCAAAGAAGAACTCGTCTACGACCTCGCTATTAGGGGGTTTCCAGCTGACACCGTGGATAATATGAGAAAGACCCTGCGGGCGACATTAACAGCAGAAACGGCTCTGGATACGTCATACATCGAGACGGACTATCCTTTTGATTTCGATACTGATTTCGCGGAGCTATCGGCGAAGGCGGCGGAGATCGAGGAACTAGTGGCGAGAGTATCGGCCGAGCAGACAGCTTTAGAGCATGTTAAGGCGAGAGTTAAAATTGATTTTGGGTTTCGACGTTTAGGAAATTTGCAGGCGGTATCGAGAGAGCAGAAGGACGGGGCGAAAAACTTGCGCAATAGGCTCATTTTAGCGATGGGTGCTCTAGTAGAGAAGGTTGAAGGGCCCAGTGAGGATGAGGAGGATCAGCCTAACGCGACTCAAGACGCAGCCACGCTACCATCCCCCAAGTTTGGAAGTCTGGTAGAAGTAGTCAAATGGGGGTTAAAATTTAGCGGAGACTCGTCAAGTTCAGTTAGCGCTTTCCTGGAGCGCGTAGAAGAGTTA
Source organism: Nemotelus nigrinus (assembly GCA_947369275.1). Taxonomy (NCBI): domain Eukaryota; kingdom Metazoa; phylum Arthropoda; class Insecta; order Diptera; family Stratiomyidae; genus Nemotelus; species Nemotelus nigrinus. Next base: position 2,012 of record CANBKX010000631.1, on the reverse strand, counting down.
CGACTGGCTAGAGGACTCACTAAACCTCAACTGTTTAAAGCAGCGGTAGACCTCTTTGACTCGCGGGCGCTAATTTGGTTTCGAGCCAACCGGGGCCTGGTCAGTTGCTGAGACGAGTTGGTGAAAGAGCTGAAAGCAGAGTTCTTGCCATCCGATTATGAGGACCGTCTATGGGAAGAAATTCGGAGGCGAACTCAGGGCGAGAGCGAGTTGATCGGGATCTACGTGGCTATTATGGAACGCCTTTTCAGCCGTTTAGAAACAAGCTGCTCAGAAGAAGAAAAACTACGCCTGCTGCGGAGAAACATAGCACCGTTTTACCAAGAGCAGCTGTGCTTGACTCCGGTGGCTTCTATCGCGGAGCTAGTAAAGATGGGCCGGACTCTGGATGCCACAAGGGCATCAGTTGGGGCATTTGTGCCTCCCAGTACATGACCCAGGCGATGTCTCGAACCAGACAGCGTATGTGGGCCCAGGAGGTAGAGAGCTAGTTTCAGCGTTGGCAGTGACTAACAGAATTCAGTGTTGGAACTGCAAGAGGGATGGACATATGTCGCGGGAATGTACTGAGCCTCGGCGCTGTTTCGGATGTGGTCGACAGAGTGTAATGCGGTCTGCCTGTCCAAATTGCCGGACTCAAAGCCAGGGACAACGATAAGGACCTCGACCAAATCACGGTTCTTCGGGAAACGAGCGTCGTGCCCACTAGGCGGTCGGGTAGGCACTACGACAAGGCCGCAGCAGGAAGATAGTCAGCCGATAGTGGATTATGCCCTAGTAAAAGAAAAAAAACTCTAGCGCACCTGAACCGCTAGAAACACTAATGTTCGAAGAACAGTAGAAGAATCGTGCAGGTTTTGAGTGCATATTCCACCACATGTGCTGCTTCTTACGGCCAAAATGTTTCACATGCCACGTTTTACTTTGGTCTTAAGAATGCATTATAACTCATATGGTGGAAGGTTTCAGATATTACCACTGGCATGAATTTCAACGTTTATGGGAGCAAAACACGGGTTAATTATATTCGTTATCAGTTGCTTATTTCACATAATTTTGAAAGCAGCATCTCATATAACATCAATGAAGAAAATGCTCAGTGCCTGCAGCACTGTAACTGAAGTTGGTGTTTGGGGCTGGGATCCGAAAAATTTGCAGAACTTTGCGAATTGTAACATCGGTTATTTATTTTCATTGTAAATGTTTCCGGTATGTATACTAACTGTAAGCATTTATTGATACAAAAGTAGCACAGCCGACTCGTGCTGCCAACCTTTCGCCAGTATCAAAGCCAAGAATATATCAAATCTGCTTCACGTTGTTTGATTACATTCGAAGTTATAGGAGTATAAAGAAATTTAGGGTTACCTGCAGCGAGTTTTTTCAAATGATCGAAAGCTTAATATTTGTGGTTTATTGTCACTACAATATCATTACCATTTGAAAATTCTACGATAAAACCGCTTAATAAAGATATTGCAATTAAACACAAAACCAACAATAGCTCGCAACCCTATCGTGGCTTGTCAACCAAATTTGGCCTGAATAATGTTTATGACAGGTTTCATTAATTGTATGAAATTCGTATTGATTTCACGACTGCACTGGAAGTTATAGGGCAAAAAGTTTTATTTTCCTGAGCGAATTTTCAAAACCAAAGACACGAAAATTACCATAGCTGGCAGCACCAATCGAATTTTTAAACCAAATTTTCATCAAACAGAGTTTAGAGTAAGGTTCAGCTACTGTGTCAATTTCATGAAAATCTGGTAACTTATTCACATTTCATAGGGCAAAAAGCAGTTTTTTTTCTTTGTAATGTTTCAAGATGGCACCACTGGCACAGACTTGCCCACAATTCAAAATCGCTTCTATCAAATCTGGCCTTACTTAAGTCCAATGCATTCTGTAAATTTTAGCTGTATCTGATTATTGGTTCGTGAGTTTCCGTGAGCAGAAGTTTTTGATGCTAAAAATATAGGTTAACTGGGAGAGGGTTACCGTTCTTGTCC
>CANBKX010000630.1:0-19234 GCA_947369275.1 Nemotelus nigrinus | reverse complement strand
GGCCCGTCTGTATGGTCGCCGACCAAGCTGGCGTTCCAAGACAGACTAACTTTATTGTCTAATGTCTGATCTTAAATAGTAACATTTTCGTTAAATTGCTAAGTGATAAATATATGTACTAGAATGTATGGATTTGGTTTTCGGTGTTATTTTTAACGTTAAGTGTACTTGTTTGAGTCTTCGCTAAGTCAAATCTAATTTTAGAGCTCACCACTTTCTTAAAATGGCGCTAAAATCAATAAGGGAATATTTTTAATATGTAATGACATTTGTGTGTGTTTACATTTTAGTATTCACAACACTAGGGATGAAGCGTTTATACTGGAAACAGGTATATGAAACAGGTATTTTTGTAGAACAGCCAGTAACCTAGTACGAAACTCAAAAATACTAGGTACGAGTATTTTTTGTGAACTTTACATGTAATCAGGAATTAATTCAATAAATTTCCTCCATTTGATTCATTTCAATCAAACAGTGGAAAAATTAGCTATACCTAGTATGTGAAAATCCTAGTATGACCTAACTCTCTCCTCTAGTAATGCTGCCCTTTGCGTCAGCAGTTTTTGCTTCGTGTGAAGATGTTAACTTACAACAACAATTTTCAAACATATTTGTTGCTGAAAACTACTGTCCAGATTATTTTCGACATCTATGTATTTCAGTATCTTTTTCCATTCATATGTTGGTAATATTCGTTATTATCCAATAAAACAACAAATCTGAACCTACGCGAAAATCTTTGAGGAAGTCAAAACCACCAGCTAAGCAAGAATCTTCAGAAGAAGATGTAGATTTTTGTATAATTTGTTTGAAAAAATATGCTTCAACCCTTACGAAATTCAATTCGATTGCGTGCAATGAATGTAAAAAGAGAAGTGCACCTTGAAATGTGTCAAAATGCGGGGCTCTTGGTACACTTGTCCTCAGTGTAAACTCTGATGATTCAGACTAAACTCTTATTTTTTTGTCTATTTTACGCTTGCTGTTCGTTTTTTTATGCTAAATATCTTTTTCATAAGCATTCGATGTAATTTCAAATGGAAAACATTGAAGATTGATTAAAATGATCAAAATTTGAATTTTTGTCTTATTTTTCCAATTTTTGCAGTGGATTTCTCAAAGGTGTCCACCTTGGGGGACCTTTTTCAAAGTCGAAAGTCGAAAATTTTGGCGTATTTTTAAAACGAACTAAAATTTAAGTTACATTGATGATATCGAAATTGTATTTCATGGATAGTTAGTTCATGAGATAAGGTTTCAGGAAATATATCATTGTACAAGCTATGCAATGTTTGTTTAGATTCTACGATTGTTTACAAGATTGGTGGTCCACCTTGGGTGACTCTCCCGTATATATTATTATATATATATATATATTATATATATATATATATATATTATATATATATATATATATATATATATATATATGTATATATATATATATTATATATATATATATATATATATATATATATATAAATATATATATATATATATATATATATATATATATACATATATATATATATATATATATATATATATATATATATATATATATATATATATGTATATATATATATATATATATATATATACATATACATATATATATATATATATATATATATATTATATATATATATATATATATACATATATATATATATATATATATATAGATATATATATATATATATATATATATATATATATATATATATATATATATATATATATATATATATATTTAAAGAAATATGAATTTTCGGCGAAACGAGTTTAGTACTAAATTTGCTTCGAAAATTCAGTAAAAATGATTATTTGGACGTTTTGTTCGGTTGGTCTTTGTCACGTTTGTATGATAGTTATAGTTTTGACCAACACAGAATTTAAAATTTCTAACTTTATAACAACAATTAAACCATATTCACTAATAATCTCACTTGAAAATGTTCAAATGGTAACCCCAAACATCTTTCTATCCCTGTAATGATGAAGTCATGATCGATGATGTTGTATTTTCAAGGAGCACATAAGGTAGAGTATGCATTCAAGTACGATTCCACTACTTGTCTTCGAACATTGGTGCTTCTAGGGGTTTTTGTGCGCTAGAGTTTTTTTTACTAAACTTCCTTTGCCAGTTTACTGAGTTCACTGATTTTATGCACATCCATTTCAGATTCAATGAGGCAGACTTTACACAGCTGATGATATATGACTCATAGCTGATGATTAGAGCCTCAAAAAAATGTTAAATAAAATGGGCTGAAAATGTTTGTGAAAATGTTAGAAAAAAAGGCCGAAAATTGTTATAAAAAATGTCAAATCAATTTAATTCAGATGTTCATAAAATAGAGCAACAAACATAAAAAACTGAGGAAGAAAACTTCATTTTGTATCATTTTTCATTCTGAATCACCTTTATCGTCAAAAAAATTATTGTATTGCAGGATATTGAGCATTGCAATTTGTGATTGAGGGGGAGAGTTACGTCTACTGGATAAAATGTACTTATTAATTGACAGTGAACGTTGATGTCATTGGTGCATAATTTGGTTTGATTTTGTGATCCACTGGCAGGTCGGTGTAAAAATCTACATCAGGGTTCTTTGATAGACTTTTTTCGATTCGGTCTCGTTAATCAGCGAGTAAATTTTTCATAGTTGATGCACATTTATTCGTTAATTTAGAATTAGGAAATTTCTAATGAAACAATAGGTGCGTTTTTTGCAACCTTGCAGAGCAGGTTAACGTAGGGTTGCAAAAAAACGATCCGGAGCAGAAAATCGCATTGTTCGAAAATGTTGTTGCATTCGCTGAGCTTTTGCTTAGATTGGTTGCTAAATTAGAAAAATCCATAGAAAAAACCTGAATGAAATCTTATATAGATTTTAATCGAAATCAGACATGAAACTTGCATATGATACAATCTACAATGTAATGTGCATCGAAACACTCAAAACCAGTCAGCACACTATACGATTTGATGTAAAATAATTGAAAATGGCAGAGTGCTATGCAAATTCATTCAATTCAAACTGCCGATTTCAGCAGTGGTACGAACCGTTTAGAAGACTCTTACTGTTATCAGCACACTCTACATGTAAACCCATAAACTACTACTGCTTAACATTTTTTGATTCAGTGACGCCACAAGTGCAGGATTTTTGTTGTTATATTCAATATGCTTAACAAAATTTGATCTGCCCGGGTGTGCAAAAAAACGCACCTAATGATTGCTTATTCAGCAACTGTTCCAGTTTGTTTCAACTCGTATTAATTATACTGTCAAAAACGCCGAATGAATCATGATGTGAATCTGCTTTAGTTTAATCATCGTTAAATCATTATTGAAGTTTATCTTTGTTTATTTAATAAAATAAATAAAATTTTGACGCTCTCAGTTTTCTGTTGAATAAATATAAAAAATATTGTTTGGTTGACTTTCATATTATATGAATGTACTATATTCATCTTATCGATTGATTTGAGCAAATCGTGAACGATCAACCGAGAGAAATGTTTAAATATATACTAAAAGTGTGAAAATGGCAGAAAATTGTTAAATTTCCTATGAAAAGTCAGAAGAGGGCGGAAAAATGTTAATTTTCCAAAAAACAACAAAAAAATGTTAAAAAGTGTTATTTTAACAATTTTAACATTTTTTTGAGGCTCTACTGATGATATATGACATTTTCCTGCACAAACAACAACGGTGCTGCTCCGGTTTACCGTAGACTTGCAAGTAACGCCCGTATTTACCTTATTCAAAATAAACTCAGCCTTTTGTTTCGCTTTAGCAACAAAGTATCAAACGCGTGCCGACAGCCAGATGCGATTAATAACAGAGTTAAAAATGAACGAATGGATTTAGTTCATATCCCGGCTACAATGTCTTACATTGCATAAATATTTTCCAGTTTAATAATTGGTCGTAGATATCCCCATTGATTATACTAATGAGACACTAAATCTGTCATATTTTACTGCATATTATAAAAACTAGATCTGGTCGTGACAGCGTACTCCAACCACATCTGAATTCTTCAACAGTCATCAAACGTAAAATTTACTTTCCAAGAAAGAATAATCCTAGCTTAAAAACTTCCAGGATGCGAACTCATTTATTTTACGTAAGTGAATTGTAGTTTAAATTATTTTTTTGAGTTTTGCTAGAAAAATTTCTTCTTTATAGGTTTACTTTGCAACTCTATATAATAAAGATGCCACTGATTGGAAAAAGTAGGCGGTCTCAGCGGTTAGTTAGACGGTTTTTCTGTGGTTTTGCGCCACATAAAAAATCAAGAAATTTTTCTTTATCGTATTACTGAAAATAAATTAAGCTTGTACGTAAAGCTGACAGCTACAAATGTGAATGATCGAATTTTGAAATGAATTCGAGAAGACTATCTTATGCTGTACTAAGCTGACAAACATCTCCCTTGATTGTGTATTACATCATTAAATTTCTTTAAGTCCTCGCTTCTTATAAGTATGACTTATACATTATCAACAGATAAACTTGTAAACCAAAAAAATCGAACAGCCACATTATTACTAACTTGCATATATCCCTTAAGCCACAGACGATGATTGTCTACGAAAATATAAAGATTTTCAAATGATTTCCTTCCATCATTCCTGATCGTCAATATTGTTGGCACGGCAATAAAAGAACATTTTCTTGGTCGTATTATGATTTCAATACGGTATGATAAGGGTCGTCGGCTAGCTCGCAAAAGATTTGTATCGAATATTTCATTTTTTTTTCATTCATATTCTCTTTCCTTGGAGTCATGATTTTTTGGGTAAGAAGATTCCGAGGTACCTTTGGCAAGCAAGATTGAACGAAATGTCAGATGGGTCGATATTAGTTTCCTCTTATTCATCATAGAAATGTATAGGAAATTTGTGTACACAATATGTATCTATAATATTTATAAGGGTCAAGTTTACATACCCCGTGAGGAATTGAATACTATTATTAGTTGTTTTAGGCTGCTTGGGTGAATAGGAAAAAATTATGATAAATTTGAATGGAAATGTTAAATTGGCAAATTAAAATTTGACCAACGATTCTGGACGGTGTATTGTAAGAGCTTAGTATTCATCTGAAAAAGATCTGAAAAATACGAAATTTCAAGGCGCGTTATTTTAATTCGCAGCCAGAAAAATTACATAAGGTGCTATTTTTTCCCTCTGATTTCTATAAAAATAAATAATATAAATTCATACTACGATGACATGGTGTCCAATGTACTAGCTTAACATTGTTTAGTCTTTTCCACAGCAGAAAGGGCGATATGGAGTAGCAGATCAAATTGGCTTGTCATGGTATTCCAAAGAAAACCGCTTCAAATACCAAGGATATGGTAAAGTGTTTTGATAGCTGAAGTTTGAATTCATTCAATTCGAAAACAAGATCTTGTACGTGTTTAGCTTTTACGATTCAAAATAATTATAGTTTTCGCTTGGTGGGCTGTCCGAGCAAAGTTCTACGTCGTTTTTGCACCTGCCAAAATATCTTGTCGTCTAATTTAAGTAAACTTAAAATTTATGAGTTTGTATAAGTCCGCCAGTGTATTTGATAATTTAAAACCATAACCATTTTGCTTCGAAATGTCTATCTAGAACAGAGCTATTTAGTAGCATTGGAAACAGCACCTCCTTTCCCAGTGAATTCACTGGGAAATAATTATGTTCTGGGTAGGTAGTTCATGGGCTCACGCTAAGAGTGTGCTGATCTTTACGGAAGTGTTTGTAGCGGTTGGTGCAACTGTTTATTTCGAATTAATTTGAATTATTTCGAATTCATTTGAATTGATTCTGCTCTTCTCTCTCGGCCATTATTATTTCATCAGACCAACTTGCAAATAAATCCTTTTCAAAATCTTTAAATCGTTGACAGTTAAAGTTCATTCAGTTGCACCAACCTTCGCGCAGCCACAGCGAATTCAGCAACCTTAGCGAATGCGCCAATTGCTGTTCTGGATCGTTTTTACGCGTCATTGTTTTATTCTATGCGGCACCGGAGCAAAAATAACGCACCTGATGGTTTTTCTCTAAACCTTCTCTAAACCAAAAAAATATATATTGTGACAATGTCAGTGAGGGCTACCGCAAGTTCGAAATACTCAGTTTCGATTCAAAAAATAGCTTTGCGTCTGAAATGAAATCCGATTTTTTCAACGTCGCATTTGCCTGAATTAGGTAAGGCATTTTGCTCATGTTTGGGTTCCAAGAAAAGGTAAGACGACTAGCGACAAGCAGGTGTATATTTGCGCTAATGAGAAGAATTAACAAAAATTCCTGACATCATGATACCACAAAATTCCATTGTCGGGCCCGTTCTCCACACAATTTTAACCGCTAAATTCACTAATCAAGAGGCGATGTCCCACAAGTTCAAGTCTTGCAATATGCAATCGACAGGTGTTATTTGTGTTAAGTCAAAACCCACATAAAACAACGAAAACCTCGGAAGATTACTTGGCTGTTGAGCGTAAAATTAGATTCGATAGCATCAAGACTCAACTTTTTGTTTTGCAGCTCTTCAAATGTTTGATAACTACAAACTATTATCATGTGAGGTGTGAAAACTGGTGCAAAACTATATTAAATGTAGAATTATTTATTTATTTATTTTTTCCAAACAACAAAATTGAATCCAATTATGCACTAGAAAAAATATAAAAGATCTAAAACTAAGAAAACAGATAACTAATTCAGAATGTAAATAAAAAATCTAAACCAAAAACGAAATCTTACGTTGATAGAGAATAATAAAACAAATTAATAACACATAGCTTTACAGCTGACATTAGTTTACAGCCGCAACAATGCATAAGAAGAACATTCCACAATAAATTCTAAAGTGCAGAAATTGTTTGGGGAAGAGGATCAAGGTTAAGGTTTTTATTCTGACGTGACAAACGCTAGAACGGGAAAAATAAATAATTGTCTGTTCGGGCATGAGGAAGATTCGAAATGAATTAAGTTCTATTAAGGGCGCCGGAATTTCCCGGAGAAGGAAAAACGTGAGGAAGGAAAAACGCGACATTTGATGACAGTTTGTAACATTAAGCTTACGAGAATTCATGTAACACATTAGTTAATCTAAACTATCAATTCATTTGGTAATGGACAACAGTCGGCAAAGGATTCAATCACTCTGAAAATTTTGAATACAGAATACATACGGAAAGCAGGTTGACTTAATAATAAGAGGAAGATTGCTAAAAACCAGGCGAACAATTGAAGACCATGAATGGATCCTTGCAAAACTTTTGAGGTGAAGAAAAAGATCACGAAAAAGCAAAAGTCTGCAATAATAGTGCAAGTGCGATCACAAACGGTAGAGGAAAACCAAGAAAGAAGGTGGCCGGAGAGGCCCAACACTCAGCTAACTTTGGAAGAAAAATTTGATGATATACTGAATTGAAAGTTTTGTCTGCATTTATAATAAAACATGCACATGGTTTTGCAGGAAATATCACACCTTGAGGATGCCGAATATAGTTGGCACACTTTGAAAGTAAAGGTAAGGTTCCGGATGAAAAGCTAAGAACACTCAGGGAAGAAAAAAATGATTAGGCAAAAAGAATTGAATTACCATCAAAACTGAATGCTTAATCAAGCTTTGAATGATTATGGCGGAAAGTGAAGTGACAACGAAACAAATAATAAGGAAAATAAGTAATACATTGTTATGCCGTGTGTCTACTAGCAAGTAACTTCTGCAAGGACTTCCGCAAGTACTTGCAGGAGTGTTTTCACTAGAAGAGAAATTTCCGAAAGTTGACTTCTACAGGTAACTTATAGAAGTTGATTTGAAGCACTTGCTGTAAGTACTACACCTAACCCGAATTAAATCAGCAAAATGTCGTGCGCGCAAGTAAAAGTAGCAGCTGTCATCGCTGTGTATTATTTAGTGAAGAAGAGAACTAATTCTAAAAAGAAAGTTGTGCGAATATTGTAGATTAAAAGGTGCAGATTTAAGTTTTCAGGAGTCTTTATTAGCGGAACTATGAACCAAAAATCCAGGTCAGCTACAAAACTTTTTGAGAATGAGTTATGCTAATTTCGAAATGCTTCTGTCTGCCACAGGATCAAGCATTCAAAAACAGGATACAAAAATGAGGCCTGCAATACGACCAAGGGATCGGCTTCTAGTAACTCTTCGTTCTTTGGCCACAGGTAAGGAGAACAAAACAAAATTTTAGAGTATAAAAAAATCATTAAAGAAGTATTGCTTTAGATTCAATATAAAAAAGTAAATTCAAACCACAAAAATGTTCATCTATATTTTCAGGAGATTCATATCATTCGGTTTGTATTTGGTTTGTATTCCTGTATGTACGATCTCAAGGACTATTGTGGGATGCTGTGAGGCTCTGTATGACTGTATGAAAACAATATATTTGAAGGTTGGTATGCTAAGGTTTTGTCAATGATAAGAACAAAGGTGTGTCTATTACCTTGTTGCATAAATACTTGTTGTGACGTGCCTGCGAATGGAGACATTGGTGAGTGAGCAGAAATTGTCTGTTCAGATATCCAAGTTGAATTTGAATGGATACTAAATTGAGTAGCTGAGTTGCTGTCATCATTGTCATATTCCTCATTCACTTGAAAAATTCCCCTTTGAGTTAGACATTTGAGTTTTTTCCTACTATAGTCCTTTTTAAGGGCTCTTAATTCAGTAGCAATATAATCACAAAAAGTTTGATGTTTATCACAGGTTTTCTGCATGACTCGATGAGCATTTTGTAGAATAATCTCGTTTGTATTATTTTTTTCAGTTTATATATATCCTAGGAAGATCACTCAAACCGATTTCGCCTCTGAACTATGGGAAAACTCCGGTCAGCCGACGGAAAACATCACACAACACCGATGATATTCATCTTCAGGCAGCTCGACTCTTGCTCTCACGTCTTTGTTAGTGTCGATTCTGTTTGTCCATCACTTTTTCCACCGTATGATGGTTCTGTCAAAATCCTACCCAGACATAAAAACTATTTTACTCTCGAAATCAGGAACAAATCCGTAAATGTTTCCATTAATAGGCTCAAGCCTTGTTTCATGTCATTCTTTACGGAATCTGTCGACAAACCTCTTGAGAAGCAGCAGCATATTTATAAAACACTAAACACATCATTGCTGTTTTCAGCTGTCAAAATTGTAATGGACTAGGTTGTGAAAAGGTGTCAAACATGTCGAAAAATGGTAATACAAAAGTGATTTTATAGCCCGTTCACACTGTCGCTAAATCAGGCGATTTCGATCAGCTGATCGATTTAGAGCAAAATCGACCACAAATCTACCTGATTAACCATACATTTGTCTCGGCTTCTGACAGTCGAAAGCTACCTCATTTACTTGACAGCTCCTAAATCTTTCTGATATGGAATGTAGTGTGAACACCATATAAAAATCGATCAAAAATATCTAGTCAAAATCGGGTGTTATTGTGAGTTCTCTCCCGGTTGAATTTATTTCAGCGCGTGCTGAATTCCATCCACGAGAGGGAAAGGTCGTTTGAATGAACCGTCATTTTCAGATTTTTGGCAAAACAGTGTAAATTTTCACAAAAGAAGAATGAAGAATATACCAGGATACTTGCTTGTTCGTTTAACTTTTTGAACAACTTTTATGTTAAATTCATCGTCCATATAAATTTGAATAACAAGACCCGTTCAATCTCATCGCTTCGGGCAGGGCAAACGGCCGATTTGATTTCATTACCAGCCCAAAGTCTACTTGATTTGAGAATGCAGTGCGAACGATCAATAATGCCCAGTTAGAAAAATAGAAATACTTAAAACGATCAGAAAGCGACTAAGAAAATTAGCAATGTATAGATTTGAAAATACGTATATGTATGTATATGAAATCTCTACATAAAAAATTATATAGAAAGAAGTACAAGGATAATAAAAATAATCAAGAATGACAAGAACCTTCCATAATCGAATTTTTGATTTAAGATTTAAATATAGAGAGAGCTTTGGTGAAAAAGAACCAAGCTGAAGTTCATGCGAGGGACAGGAAAAACATTATCGAAGATCCATCTGATCGATTAACGTTACGTAAGCATTGCTTACAGCCAAGATCGGAGAAAATGGAACAGTGGAGTAACTTCACCACCTTTCTGCTCGTCGGGAATCTAATGTAGGGAATTAGTCATTATATTCACTGTAAGCGATATGGAATTGAAATTACAGTGAGCGATTAAACCTACGCTGAACGTATTCTAGCGTATCATTAAGATATTTGCCACATTTGAACACAATCTAGGACGATACGAACATTTGAGCAAAAAACAAACTAAGGGAGATGAGGCGCTACTAAAAGGGAGCGGAGCATCTAATGATAAAGCTAAACGAACGAGAAGGCTTGGCGGTTATAGGGACAATGTACCGGCAAAATTTGAGCTTTGATCAAACAACACAACAAGGTCTTTTAAGTTGTTAATAGTCTTAATAGAAAATCTATACTGGGAGTAGGAATATATTGCGGGAGAAATTTTATACGTAAGGGACGTTTAATGACATTTGGATAAATTGATGAGCAGCGACGAAAATTCCTGATATGAGTGTTGACAATTTCCTTAACGAAAACTCCAGTGCGCCAAAAGTTCTCCCTGAGTAGCTTAAGGCGTGTTTTTTTGCTCCCTCTATTCATAACAGATCAATGCTATCCAGAGCAGACGCATTGGGAGAAGTGCTGGATAGCATTGTTCTGTTATGGGTAGGAGGAACAAAAACATGCCTTTAGTTACTCCAAAACTAACGGTAAAGCAGAAAGAAGAAATCAGGTGATGGTCGAGGCTGTTCTGTGTAAGTTTTCAACATAAGAATAGTGGCGATATATAATATGGCCGATGATCGTACTATTAGAGGCCGTACTTTAAGAGAACCGGGATGCAAAGATTTTTATCAGTCAAACAATGACTTCCAAACGGAGAATGGTAGAAGCAATATCCGAGAGAACGAGAAGATTGCCGAAAGGTCAAGGAAGAAACTTGCTCTTGAGATAAACTCAGCCGTAGAATATATGGAACTAATGTCCGCAGAAGTGAAAAGCAGACGTCAGTTAAATTTTATATGGCTCAGATTAAGTTGTGTTTTGTAAGAATGGCTGTGATTGTACCGCGTATGATGCAGTATTGTCGCTTATATCATTGCTCAGAAAAGTTGTAACTTGAACTACAAGAAGTATAATAATTGTTTCAATTGCGAGCTTTGGTGACGTTTCTTCGGCTCGATATTTGCCTGTTTCGATCGTAGTTCCAGCAGAAAATTTTGCAGCTTCGACAATAGGCGTGTTTTTTTGCTCCTCTATTCTGCAGATAGTAGAGTATATGCATTGAAAACAACAACACTCCTGCACCAGTGAATTCACTAGTACAGAAATTCTATTCCTCATTTGTAGTTCACGTGTTGAAGTGTAGAATGTGCTGATAGAAAACAGAAGGGTAAACTGGACTTGATGCCTCACACCCGGGAAATTCCACCACCAGAAGGCGAAAAAGTGGTAGAAGGGGTGAAAAATTGAGGAAAAACCGACAAAATTATACAAAAAAATAAAAAAGAAGATAAAACAATTAAGAAAAACAAAAAAAAAAGATAGAAAAAAAGCCCCAAAAGTAAACGCACAGACACAAAAACACAAACATATTGGCCCCACATCTATCGGCGAAATTCATGTAACAGCTGTGTGGGGCATCAAGTCCAGTTTTACCAAAAAGAAAAGCTTATGAGAAGTTGTCTTTTTTGCTGTGAGGTGGCTTTGGGTTTTTCATGGTTATGTTGAATGTTTTGGTAGTTACAAAATTAGAAAAAGATCTCATTATGTGTAGAAAGTTAAAAGAAGTAATTTTCTGTTAGTTCTTTTTCTATTTTCTATCGATTGTGATAGTGTATATTCCTTATTTTCTCCCTTTGTTTTCAGCTGTTGGGTGCTACCACAGCAAATACAGCAACCTATGTCAGTCTTAGAGCCGTTTCACACGAGACACTCGGTGTCCGGCCACTGAATCCTCAGCCACTGTTTTTGTATAGAATTGTGGCCCGGACACTGTGGCTCTGTGTGTATGCTCTCATTTATTTCTATGCACCGGTAGTGGCTAGAGACACAGTGGCCAGACACCAAGTGTCTCGTGTGAAACGGGCCTTAGCGAATGCATTGCTGTTTTATAGTAGATCGTTGTTTTTGCGGCATAGTTGTACTTTGCTCTGCATCGGAGCAAAAAACCACGCCTAATATCTGTGGTTAAGTCAGAATGAATTGGCCTACCAGTGTTGAGCAATATTTGGTGGCTTTTTAGTGTTGCGTTGAATTTTTTTGCATCTTCAAGGCACTGTTTAATATCCAGCGATTTCGTTACATAACGTAGCGGCGCGCAGTGGTCTATTTCGCGAAAAAGGTGAACTTTATTCATGGGAACCACTAGATGTATGAAATTGAGTGTTTCTTGGGTTTTCAAACATGGGAAATCCATTTTTTGGGTTGTATCGGCTCCAACTTTTAGCAAAAAGTGTCCAAAAAGGGTAAAAATTTGGAAAATTTCACTTTGAGGAAAGAATTTTTTTTTATTAATAAACGAGTGTGACTTATCATTTCCATAGTATTTTTGCTGGCTGAACACGAAACCGCTGTCCAAATCCTCCCCTCGTGCCTCAATGTTGAGGAAAATATCATTTTTAGAATTTATCCTTGCTGACGCAATTTTTATCAATAGCCAAATTTCGGATCACATTCGTGACAACAGGCGAAAATGCTGTGGAAATGATTATTCAAATTCGTTTGACACAAATGATTTCGGACAGTATTATTAATTTGACTTGCAGTCCTACCCACAAAGTTTAATCGAAACAATTGTAATTATTTTGAATAAATTTTTTAATAATAATAAATCAACTAAACAAAAATAACATGCGGAAATCTATATACTTATTTGAAGTAGTAAAAAAAGCCTATCTACAGCATATAGCAAAACACATATCGAATTTACAAATATTATCATTCATCCATGCATGCATATTTACAATTTTAGAAATTAATACCTGGCACGAAATTGTTTTGTACAGGTAAAAATGTATTTTCGATAATGTTGCTTTGCATATAATTTCGATACTAAGCATATACATACCTGAATCACTCTATGATCATACATGAATTATCATATGAACATATTTCATTGAATTGAATTCAGAAGCAAGTTGGGAAATTTGATGATACTAAAGTACAGGTGAATGAGTAAATAAATGTATGAACAGCCAAATAAACATACGCCACTTGAAACTTTACCAATAATATAACAAGTAAGTGTATGGTTTAGAAACTATTGTTTTATTTATGAAATTTTACGTTGTGCTTATCTCAATCTCACGAGCTTCAACCTGGTACAAATGCTTGCTATTATGTGCTAGTGCAAATGATAAGAAAATACTGCAGAGCACGCGGACTGGCGCAATAAGCGCGCAAAATGTTGCATTTTATGCAAGGTCGCTGAACTTTGAAAGGAGTTTACGAGCGTAGCCGCAGCTAGCCGCAGGCAAACTAAGTTTGGATAGTTACTTTGGACTTTAATGAATACAACTAGACTTATTTCGTAACAACTTGTTGTGACCCTCTAAACTTAAAAGGGACTAGAAGTTTTAAACACCGAATTCCTATACTATCTGCAGTATGAACACGATGAAAGGGGGGGAGGCTAAATCATCAATGTCTTTCATAGCTTAATAACGCTGTATTACTCAAAGGTATTTTGATCTTCATATTCTTAATTTAAAAAATAGGTTAAAAGACAGATGCAATTTTTGGCTGTTTTCAGCACCTGTGCTCTTACCCTTAAACTTATGAAACCCAATTACCACCTCAAATGATGGGGGCCATATAGGACAATATTACCCCCAAGTTTCAACTTCATACTTAAAAGTCCATAATTTGAATTAAGTTCACCTTTTTCGCGAAATAGACCACTGTGCGGCGGTACTACAGAACTAAAAGTCTAGCGTTCATATTTTTATTTTTCCATTGAAATGGTTTTAAAGTGAACGGAATAAAAATAATCTGATGATGCAAAACCAAGACTATTCGGTGATCAAATATGTATGTCATCTGGCGTGATCATAATGGAAGATGACGCCTTTACGAGATGCCAATTCTGATCTTCCTTGATTTCTTCGTCCAATATCAGTAGGTGGCTAGAGTAAACATTCGATTGATAGCTTTGTTCCTTGAGAGTAGCTTAAAATAAACAAAACCTTTGAAATATCCTCAAACACTCAGCATCGGCTTTTGATGTCGATTGTGCAGGCTCAACCTACTTGCACCATGACCTTTCTCGTGCGACGTTATTGTAAACATCCCATTTTCTATTTTCTGTTATGAATTCCTTTAAAAATACATCAGTTTCGTTACGTTTCAGCAGTGCATTGCGAATGGAAACTCGTTTGGTGAGACAGATTTTGACAGATCACAATACAGCGTTTTCTGCTGCGGCCAACGCAGTAGGCTGCGGGAAGTGCTGTCAAAAAATTAGAATGCACTCTTTTGTATGGTAACGCGCATAATGGCTGCGGCGGAATTTGCGGCAGCGGCGAAATTCGCCAAATTTCTAATTTTGCCGCACCGCTAGCGGTGATACCTGCCATAGGTTGAATTAACTCTGTTTGAATTAGGTTGAATGGTCTGGTGGAATAGACAAGCGATGGCTGATGAGTATTGTGATAAGCCAACCTAATCCTCGTACAACAGGATTTAGCAATACAAAAGAAAAAAAAATGATTTTGGTTGGTGCCTTGGTTGCATTGACAGTGACATTGTCGCTGCATTATGATTCACTAAATTCAACTGCGGCATTCACGCCTCCCCCTGTGGAACGCTGCGTTTGCCGCAGCGGAAAACGCATGGTGCATCTTTGACGTTTAAATCATCAGAATGAAAACGAGTAAACAAATTTTGGCACAGGCTTTTTGGTGATAATTTTTCACCATAAATATCACAAAACTATTTCCGAGCTTGCACTGCATTTTTGCCTTTTGGAAGTAATAAAGCTAGATATGACGAAAATGACCGGCTGGAATTCTCATTTCAAATCAAAACATTAAACAACAAAACTTGAAACTTTTTTTTAGTAGACATTCTATGAAATGTCAGCTGTCAAATCCCATATACGGTCTGAAGTTTGCAATGGGGAAAGACGACTTCGAATGACTTAAGCCATCTAACGGAACAAAAAGATATGACTTTGCTGCTATCCCAACAAAAGCGGTGTACTCTTGTACTGGCTGGTTTTAAAAGTAGTTATAGCTGTTCCTTTAAGCCCCACTCTAGGTTTGAAGGTTGAAATTTTTGGAGACTATAATAAACGATTTAACTCGAAAACAGTTTATTACATATAAGTGTAAAATATAAAATAAACTATTTATTCAGGATGTTCCAGGGACCCTTGAGTGCTGCCTGAGAACGCTGATAATAGAGTGATCCTATCGTACTCGATGCCTCGTATTTATAGGATTTGGCATATGCGCGTAGGAGCGTATGCAGTGTGGTGAATATGGGCGTCTGCAGTGTGGTGAATATGGGTGTCAGTAGCGTTCCGAAAATTGGTCGTGCAAAGTGGTGTTATAGACTCCCCTTCTGCTTCAGATGATCGCCTCGATGATGAAGCAGTTACTGGTGTAAATTTCTTAGTCGACCTCGTCGACGTAGAGGCTGGATAGGTTGATCTGCGCTATCGATTCTGGCGTTAAACTTACGTAGTGCTGTTCTTCTTGGCATGTCGACTTCTATACTGTTGACTTCTTGGCTTTCGTGCTTTGGTAGTGGTGGTCGAGAAAGCGTGTCTGCTACTGCGTTCGAATTTCCAGGTGTATAAGTTATATTGATATTGTATGGCTGTAGCAATAACGCCCATTGAGCGAGTCTTCCCGTGGGTGATTTTAACGACATAAGCCAGCGAAGTGGCTGATGATTAGTAGCAAGTGTGATCTTGCTCCCTTCGATATATCCACGGAATTTGTTGGTGCTCCAGACAACTGCTAATGCTTCTCTTTCCGTGGTGCTGTAGTTCCTTTCAGCGCTAATCAAGAGACGGCTAGCGTATTCAACTGGTCGTTCTTCAGCACCCTCCCCTTGCAACAATGCTGCTCCAAGGGCAAAACCGCTTGCATCTGTTCGCAATACGAACGGTTTTGTTCCGTCGGCCTGCCGCAAAATCGGCACTGTGGTAAGACACATCTTTAGTTGGTCGTACGCTGCTTGTTGCTCTTCTGTCCATTTCTATTGTGCATCCTTCTTAGTCAGGTTGGTTAGTGGTCTTGCTTTATCAGCAAACCCAACGATGAACCGGCGGAACCATGAACAGGTCTGCAAGAAGGTGATGAGTTGCTTGAGGTTTGTTGGTTCTGGTCTATCTCGTAAAGCGCTGACCTTTCCTGAGTCAACGGATATTCCTTGGTCGGTCAAGATGTGGCCTAAGAATTTGATACTAGGACAACAGAAACTGCATTTTGTTCGGTTAATCCGTAGCTGAAAATATCGGTGCTTCAAAGACTTCGCTGATGTCCCTGATGTGGTCTTCGAAGCTCTTTGACAAAATTAGCAAGTCATCCAGGTATGCTAATGTGTTTGCGTGCTTGCATTTTGTTCGTACTTGCTCCATCATTCTTTGAAAGGTACTTCTTTTCGGGGCGATGGTTAGGCTTCAAGTTGGGCGCCACTATAATAAACGATTTAACTCGAAAACAGTTTATTACATATAAGTGTAAAATATAAAATAAACTATTTATTCAGGATGTTCCAGGGACCCTTGAGTGCTGCCTGAGAACGCTGATAATAGAGTGATCCTATCGTACTCGATGCCTCGTATATATAGGATTTGGCATATGCGCGTCGGAGCGTATGCAGTGTGGTGAATATGGGCGTCTGCAGTGTGGTGAATATGGGTGTCAGTAGCGTTCCGAAAATTGGTCGTGCAAAGTGGTGTTATAGAGACTTTATTCAAAATTCTTCATTCGATCTTCATTCAATCAATTTAGAGTGATTAGTTCTACAACTCACTTGGCCCCTGATTTGATTGAAGTTCTAACAAAAGTGTACATTTAAGCCCAGTCTCTGATCAACATTTATCATCCATGATTGAATTTCAACTCAGGACCACGCACACCAGCAGACGGTGCTTTATCTGCTCGGCTACAACAGCGAGGCTAGAAAATCGTTTTAACATCAATAGCCAGGTCTGATGCAACTCAAGGATCGGCATGTTGAAAGCACACTTTAACTGATATACAGGCGAACTGCTTAAAAAGACTTAGAACAGACATCTCGTATGCGCTGCGTATACATTCTGCAAAAGTTGCGTTTGATCATCAACTCGTTCTAACTCACAAACATGCCTTGTAAATAATTCATTCGAACGCATATGATTTGTCTCTTTTATTCGGCTATTAAAACCTCTTAATGGGGCAAGCTGAAAAAATGCCTTTTTTAAATTAATTCAAGAGCCTTGATAAGAATTTCAAACTAGTAAATCACGAATAAATAATAAATAATTCATTAGCGGTTTACTTAATTTACACGGTTAATTTACGGTTTACATTAAACAATTCTTAAGTTAGTTCTTTTGCTTTTGAATTTGCTTTGGTTAAGCAAATTATACCTCCCTTAATTCCCAAAAACCACCGACAGCTTGGAATATCGGCAGTTTCATAGAAATTAGAGCAATACCTAATCACCCCATGGTTTTTCACTTCTATAACAACCACCGTTGAAGTCCTCAGTCAATTCCAGTTAACATGCAAGTATTGCTCTGATTCACGGAATTATTTGAACAGTTGAGTATATTGAATAATTACATTCGACCTCCCCTACTGCCGAGGAAATACCTATTCACTCTCTTTTCTTATCCTGTACCTCAATTACACCCACGCAATTACCTTTCCCGACTATTGGAGTATTGTGCTATGACTGCAAAATAATAACTTTTTCAAATCGCGTGTTATTGCTCACACCCATACTCTTATATGTAGACACCTCACTCCCTAGGAGTACTCCCACTTCATCGAACTGGAAAAACCATGGTAGGCGCAATCACATGTTAAAGTTCGGTCGAATCGATTTTGCGGAAATCCTTTTTGTGTTTTTTGTTGTTGTATGCGATTCAGGGCAAAAGTTAAAATGTATGGTAAATTGATGGTTTTTCCTGATACTAATCAACATGAAAGGTTGTTGCAACTTGTACTTTACTGGTGATTATTGAAGGAGTGCAAATGTAAGTGAAGAGAGTTTCGTCTGACGGCGTAGTAGAAGCTTAAGCAAAGTTATATGGGTCGAATTTATTGACTTGATGGCTTGAAAATAGGACATGTTGTGGCAATTAGCATATATGATTCTAGGACACTGATAAAATGTTCAGATATGTGGTTAAAACTGGGTTTTTTTTCTCAGAATCGTTATTCAAAACGATTTATATAAACACTTTTTTCTAGATTTCGAATTTTATAAATTATACTTAGACAATAAATGATATAATAAAGAACAAATGGAACCGATGCATCAATTGAAATAATTGTCGATTTTCAAGTCTTCTTCAAGCAACAGCCGTATTTAACAAAGCTTTAATGAAATTCCCACAAGTTTTCTTGAAAATTAAGTCGGAAACACCAAGCCTTGAGAGGGTTTTTACTAATTTTCGAAGCAAATTAGTATTAAATCGCCGAAAATTCGTCATAAATATATATATATATTATATATATATATATATATATATATATTTATATATATATATATATATTATATATATATATATATATATATATATATATATATATATATATATATATATCTATATATATATATATATATATATATATATATCTATATATATATATATATATATATATATATATATATATATATATATATATATATATATATATATATATATATATACAGTGGCTCACAGCTTATTTGCTACAGTGACTATTTAAAAATGCAAATCACTGTAACTTTGAAATAAAGAACCCTATCCAAAAAATTTAAACGTATTTGACTAGATGCATGTTCAACGAATACAATGCAAACAAAAAATGTTCCAGCAATATTCCTCGGTGTCTGGTGAAAGAGAAATACCACTGGCGCAAAAAACTTGCAGCTCACAGCTTATTTGATACAGATCTATTTGTCGCGCCGTTAATTTGCCTTGTTTTTGTTT
>CANBKX010000629.1:5000-25789 GCA_947369275.1 Nemotelus nigrinus | reverse complement strand
CCAATTATCACAACTCAAATTTTTATACCGCGTTTATTAGACAATCAATTTACCTTTTATTTAATGTATTGCACTTGATTGCAGTTGTACCGAGTTTTGAGATATTTTCTTAGAAACACAAAATTTTTTAATTTTAACCCCGAAAATTCTGTGTTCCAGGTCGTTTTCCTTAGAAAACCTCATTATAATGTGCACTTTCATTTAAATATTTTGATAAGCCATATTACTGGCTACAGAAATTGCATACATTTCAATGACTTAGATTCTACTATTTCACAAGTATTAAGCGAAAATGAATATTGCTTAAAAACTAAATATGCCATAAAGTGGCCCTCGTTGTCGATCTACACTTTTTTCTTGAACTGAAAGTATTTAATAATGGTTTTTATGCTTTATTTCAAAATTTTTAATCTACAATAAGTGTTCAAAATTGCCACCTTCATTTTGAATACATGCCAAAGCTCGTTTGGCAAGCGTTCTTTTCATATTCATGTCTCTCAGCTGTTGCCTCACTTCTGTTGCAGCATCATCGATCCTGGTATTTAGTTATTCTAAAGTGGATACTTTCATTGCGTACCAAGGTTTTTCATCCGTCCCCATACAAAAAAATCCATTACAGTCAGATCAGGAGACCTCGCAGGCCAGTGTACTGGTCCATTTCTACCGATCCAGCGATTGGGATTGTTGGAATTCAACCAATCTATGACTGGTCGGCCGTAATGAGCTGGAGCACCATCATGCTGGTAAAACATGGAAACCAATCGTTGCAGAGGAATATCTTCCAATAAGTCCTGCAGATCATGTGCTAAAAAATGCAAGTAGCTGGTACTATTTAGGGTAGGCGGGAGCCTAAAAGGCCCAATCAAATTATCACTCCTGCCCATAAATTTACGCTGAATCTATGCTGAAATGATGACGTTCTTGCAGTCTTTGGATTGTTCTCAGCCCACGTGTGTAAATTGTGGAAGTTTGTGATACCGTCCCTCGTAAATAAAGACTCATCCGTCCAAAGAACGCTGTTGACAAAATTTTCACCGTCTAATTGTCTCTCAAGGAGCCAATTGCAGAATTCCATCCTTTTGGGCAAATCGATGGGTAGGAGCTCCTGAACTGGTGTGTGATGGTAAGGATGTAGACGGGCTGCTTTCAAAATACTCCAAACTTTCCAGCTAGACACGTTAAACCGTAACGCTAAGCGTCGAATACTGGTTGATGGGTCAGATTCCACTGCATGCAATATTTCTTCTTCGGTCCGTACAGTGGTTGCAGTTGTAGGATTTGCGTTTACTCGGCTCGTTCTCACGTTACCCGTTTCCCGAATCATTTCGTAAAGTTGTTGAAACACTCTCCTTCCAGGAATCCGTCGATGGGGGTATCTCTGATGATACAAAGATTGCGCCGCTGCTGAATTTCCCTGGCACTCCCCATAGACGTACAAAATATCTCCATATTCTTCGTTAGTGTAGCGATTTTATTTAGATCTTGTTGTTCGAGTAATGCACTGAAACTTACAAAAATTTGAAAGTGGTTCTGTTTTTATGCGTTTTCAATTTTTTAAGTATCCCACTAATAAAGGCGAAGAACTAGATATGCTTTTACCTGTCACATCTAGGTAGGTGCATCAATTATGTTGAAACTAATTAAAATATAGTAAAGTTTATTGATACTTTAAATAGCAATAAATGGGTACTAAATTACTTTAGTACGACTAGCATATTAAACTTTGTTTTTTCAAGGAGAACCGTTTTATGACATATTTAGTTTTTAAGCGATATTAATTTTCGCTCAATACTTGCGAAATGGTAGAATCTAAGTCATTTAAATGTATGCAACTTTTGTAGCCAGTAATATGGCTTATCAAAATATTTAAATGAAAGTGGCACATTATAATGAGGTTTTCTAAGGAAAACGACCTGGAACACAGAATTTTCGGGGTTAAAATTAAAAAATTTTGTGTTTCGAAGAAAATATCTCAAAACTCGGTACAACTGCAATCAAGTGCAATACATTAAATAAAAGGTAAATTGATTGTCTAATAAACGAGGTATAAAACTTTGAGTTGTAATAATTAGTTTTCAAGATATAACGATTCAAGTGAGTCAGGGTACCGGTCCGAAAAAGTTTTTGTGAACACCCTGTAACTCCGTAGGTTTTGAAATCCGGACCATACTGTAGAACGATTTTTTACTCAAAATATGTCAAAGAACGCCTCCTTAAAATAGTGTTCATTTAGTACCAGACACCCTGTATATACTTATATATATATACATTTATATATATATATATATATATATATATATATATATATATATATATATATATATATATATATATATATATATATATATATATATATATATATATATATACATATATATACATATATATATATATATATATATATATATATATATATATATATATATATATATATATATATATATATATATATATATATATATATATATATATATATATGTATATATATATATATATATATATATATATATATATATATATATATATATATATATATATATATATATATATATTAGTAGAATATAACTAAAAGCTTTTTGCTGTCGAATTAGTCTGGAATAAAAAATTGTTACGAATTTCCAATATACCTAAGTATGTACTGGTCTTTGCAGACTAGCCCCACTTACATTGATTCTCACGAGCCGCCACTGCTTCTAAGTCACCTAACCTCTTGGGGTGTCGTCGGAGAAAGGAAGTCGTACGAGGAAACGGCCATCGGGCTGTCTGGGCAAGGTCTGGCAAAATTGGGTTTTGCATGCCCTTTCCGTGGAGGTAAGCTTGTGGGTTGGGTTCTGCACAGTGAGGTAGTAGAAGTGGAGATGACATCGACGGCATAACTTTCCACCATTAGCCCCTTCGATTTTCTCGTGCACAAAGCATGTTAAAGCAGCATTTCCGCCATTTTCCGCTAAATGTCAAATTGGAGGGGCACTACTTGGATTTGACCAGATTTGTCGTTTAGTGGACAAAAAATTATTACCATCCCCTTCAATGTAAATCTTATGAGCATATCCACTCCATTTCTACTACCTCACTCGCTCTGCACTTCTTCCACCTCCCAAAAACGCTTAATGGTCTCGCTTAATTCAGTGTCCTCCGCCAGAATTCCACATGTTAGTGGCGAGGTTTGAGGAGTAACCAATCTTCCGGCAACTATCCATCCCAAAAGCGTTTTCTCGAGCACTGGCGATTCCATGCCCAATTTGATTTTTTTCAATAGCAAGGATTTGAAAAAACAACACACCCACTAGTAGCTCAATTCGCTCGATCTTGTGGAATTTCGGATCCGCTAGCTTGATGTAACTCTGAATGCGTCATTTAGAAATTTTGAGCTCCTGCGAAGGCTGAGGTGAAGTTATCTTTTCCATCACATGTGCTTCCAATTGCGTGGCGTATCCATTCAATCACCTCCTTTTGCGCTCTCTCTGTGGTACCGCCGACCTTTTCAATGAAGGTTGAATTATGTGTGGGGATCAGCCCCAGTTTTCGGACATTTCGCTGCGCTTTTAAGTTAATCTGGGAGCCAGGATCCAGTACAGCTCGACATTCCGTTGTCCTTCCATTGTTGCCAATCAGCTTGACAACGGCTAGGCTCAGGGCAACGTATCTTTCTGAGGGTGGCTTCGACACAGTGGACAGAGAGAGGACAGGTGTCTCCGGTTGAGGCTTGCCATTTTGTTTGAGTGGTGCTGAGCCGGGAGGCATCATCTTAGCTGGCTTTGAACTTGCATCCACGTCCAAATGCAGCAAGCTGTTGTGGTTTTTGGCGCATTCCTTCCATCTACGGGAGGTGCAATTGGCGGCTTTATGGCCGTCTCGGAGACAGTTGTCGCACAGTTTCTTGAACTGAACGAACTCGAGTCGTCTGGCGGCGGTAAGCTTAAAAAACTTGGGACAGTAGTAAAGCGGATGAGTCGATTTGCAACGGTAGCCACTGTAGGTTTTGCACCTTTCGGTTGTTACGGTTGTCCTCCTGTACTTTCGACTTATTATCAAGCGTTTCGAGTGGCTGAAAGCGCATCTCCAAAAACTGCAAGAAATCTTTCAAAGGTGGCAACTCACGAGGACTGGATAGTGATTGTTCATAAAGTGCGTGAGTGGCCGAATCTAACTTCTTCATCAAAATGTGCAGAATCAACGGATCCCAGTCGCTAGTGGCAACGTTGAGGCTTTCCTGTCCTCTAAGGCGGTCGTGTGTGGAATCATGTAAAGATATCACGGCCGCCCGGGAAAGTTTGCCGCCAGCGTGGGATGGTTGCTCCAACGATTTGTCGATGAGTGCCGTTACCAACACTCGTCGGTTGTCATACAGATCTCTTAAAGTTTTCCAGGCCGCCTCATAGTTGTCTTCAGAGAGTGTGACGTTCTGAATGAGTCACTCGGCCTCTCCTGTGAGGTGAAGTTTTCATACCAAATTTCACGTGAAATTTGTTTCGGTGAACATTTAGCTTAAAAATAAGCAAGATTTGTGCTAACTTCTCAGCGTAAAAAGTTGCTTCTTTCCGTCAAAAGTTGCTTCGGGAACTGTGTTGCTTTGGGAAATGTCTTCTCAATAACAAAATCGATCGAAAATTGAAATTCTTGACATTTTATCCCCCAAAAATGCATTGCCAAAATTTTCGCTCGAAAGAATTACCAGATAAAGGCTGGTACTGAGTTAATCGTGAAGCTAAATTTGAACATTTCTCCATTATCTGGTCATTCTTTCGGGCGAAAATTTTGGCATTGGAGAAAAGCAGAGACACTGCTCATATCTGACGGATAAAATGTCAAGAATTTCACTTTTCGAACGATTTTCTTATTGGAAAGACATTTGCCCTGCTTCATTTTCAAATTGAAACACCAAATGTCACTTTTTAGCTCGAAAGAATGAACTGCACAAACTAATTTGGCATGTTTCAGTGCCATCTACGTTTTCAAAGCGAAAGCAACTTCGAAGCAACTTTTCATGCTAAGAACAGAGTACCACTGTTGCTTATTTTCAAGCTAAATTTTCGCCGAAACAGATTTCACGTGAAATTTTCTATGAAAATTTCACGTGAAATCGAACTCAGTACTATGCTTAATGGAGGCATGTCATAACTTTGCTGCATGATTAGCTTTGTACCAGCCTTTAGCTCGAAAGAATAAACTGCACTTACCAAATTGCCGTGAAATGATTGGAGACATATGTCAATGCCATCTGCATTTTGAAAGCGAAAGCAACTTCCAAGCAACTTTTCATGCTCATATGTCATTCACACTACACTCTAAATCGGGCGTTTCCGATCGACTGATCGCTTTAGAGCTAAATCAACTTAAATCTACCTGATTACCCATACATTTTTCTCGGCGTCTGACAGTTGAAAGCTACCTGATTTAGAGTTACGCTCTCATTGGATTTCCTGAAAATTGACAAACAAAAGTGTCAGCTGTCGGTTTTTGGGAGAACAATAGTGATTATTGTAAACCCCTCTAATTTTCCACTTATTCAACGAATGAACGACACAAAAACACGTCTGCTCGAATTCACAATCCTTTATTGAATGATCATCATCATCTCTTCTTCTTCTTTTTTGACATTTCATATGATCGCTTAGCATGCTATAGTGCCATCTATTGGCAACGAACGTTATTACATTTGAAATTAGTATTTACAATTATGATCTTACAGTTCGTCCAACCTGACAACTGGTCGACCACGACCAGCATCAAATTGAACACATGTTATGCTATTGACTACTTCTGAATTTTAATCCAAATTGAACCTAACAGTTTTCCATTTTCTCAACTTAGCTGCTTCCACTATTCCATTGTAAGGCCTCTGAGTTACTGCTGAAACACAATGTGCAGCCGTGGCCTGCTGCGCATGCTGTCAACAACGCTGCCGTGAGTGATGTAGCCAGGCATTGCAGCATTGACCGAACACAATGATGTAGCCAACGCCAGGGGTCAAAACAATTTTTTTTTGTGTGGAAGTTCGTTACATATGGTTATTTGGTTTTGAATTGTCGCTGAGTTGACTGTAGGAGTGGGTTTACTAAAAAACTTTAGTTTGTGATTGGTTTTATGTAATTGGTATTGACTAGCTATTTATTTTTATATCAAATGAAGGCATTGTTGAAAATTTTGGCGGTTGAAAATTTTGTGTCCAAAGCGTTTTGTACTTGAACTTGCCACTCTGAGTATTGTGATAAGTATATTTAGGTAGTGGTCTGCTTCAAATTATTATTATAATATGATATTCGAGTTAGGCGTTTTAAACTAGGGCAGATATGTTTTCCAAACAGTTGCCGGTGTGGTTTAGGGGGCCTGCAGTGTGTAATATCTCAGTGTGACAAATTCGGCATTTCGTTGATAATAAATAATGTATAATAATTTAAGGTAAATCAGAAAACTGTCGCAATCGTTCCAATTTTCTCAAGAGCGGTATATGGGAAACGTCGAAGGAAGTCTGAAAGTGTTCAAAGTTGCCTTCTTTACCTCTTGCAAAACTTTTAAACATTCGTTTTTTTTTGTCAGGGTTAGTTGCGTTTTATTTTAAAATTCGTTCTGAATTGTTTGTGGGTTCTTTGCGAATTATTTTTGAATCCTTTGTAAATTGTTTTGAAAATTATTCTTAGTTTTTCTGTAGTTCTTTGACAAAGCTTCAAATATGTTTTCAACATATTAATATTACATATATTCAATAAAATACTAATTGTTTTAAATTCCGTTACTGATTCTTTTATTGTTTCCATTCATGAATTTTATTTGTTTGCAATAAAAAATCTGTAAATTGATTTGTAAACCTTTTTTGATGCTATAAAAATCCTTTTTTTAAAAACATTGGAGCTCGTTTCATCTTGTTGAAGAAAATCTTCGCACGGGAGCTTCCATACAAAATGGATAGGTTATTGGAGAATGAAAATAATAATTAACATTTCAAACCTTTCAAACATACTGTGAAATCAATTCTGAATGCCGAATGTGTCAATCTGGTTACTTTCGCAGTGTTTTGCTGAAATTAATTTCAGTGCCATTATGGGTCACTATGTCTGTTCGCGTACTACGATTAATTGCAGATAATTGCAATTAACCTCTTTCTTGGTATCCGTTATACTCAAAACTCTAAATTTACATTCTTGTAGTAAATTCCAGTAGGGTCTGAGGTACATGAGGTATATCAGTTACATCACATCTTTCCGAAAGCCCGCTTACACTTGACAGTGTAAAATATTCACTGAACACTGTACAACAATCATTTAGCAGTGTACAAAACGCACTGAACGCACGCACATGCAAGCTGTCAAACATGTAGCCAGGCAAAAAGTAGAGAGTTGGTCAACTTCGGCTACGCCCACGGCGACATGGGCTACGCATTGTAAGTGGTTCAATGCAATCCTGTGGTTTTAACTTTTTGACAGTTCCTGGCTTCGCTGCAGGCCACGGCTACGGCTACACATTGTGTTTCAGCAGTTATTTGGCTATTGTCAACGTCTGTTATTCTGTATCTGTCGTGGGGCAAGACTTGTCTCACAACATACGGTCCGCTGTACTTAGGTACAAATTTCTTGCTTCTTTCTCAAAATTTCCAGCTCTTCGTTCAACTCACTCAAGGATTCTCCTTTCTCTACCATCTTCCTTTCTAACAATGGTGAGAGGACAGTGGATAATTGGGCAGCGGCTGACAGCGGTGCGGCAAACGATGAAGCATCATACAACGGGACCTCGGACATCGAGACGGCGGACAGCGGAGCGGCGATTGGTGAGGCAGCAGACAGCGGAGTATCAAGTGTTTCACCAGCGGACAGCAGAGTAGTATATCTTAAGGCAGCGGGCATCGATGCAGTAAATGATGGGCCAGCGGACAGCGGAGCGGCGGGTGACCAAGTGGACAGCGGGGCAGCACTTAATGATTCAGCAGGCAGCGTAACAGCAGATAAGGAAACAGCGGGCATCGAAACGGCATCCCTTATGGCAGCGGATATTCGGGCAGCGGGTATTGACGACTCCCGAACCTGGTATGGTGGCGGAAATAAATTATACCAGGGATGAGATATATCACCTCTAGGTGGCAGCATCGTATTTCTAGGCGGCATTGTCACATCACTGAGCGGAAACGTAGTATCACCCAGCGGCGGCGTCACTTCACAAGACAACGGCGTCACACTACTACACGGCGGCGTCACTTTCCCAGGCAGAGGCATCATGCCATCGGGCGGCGGCATCGTGTTGCTAGGCAACAGCATAACATCACTATGCGACGGCGTCACTTCACAAGGCGACGGCGTCACACTACTACACGGCGGTGTCACTTTCCCAGGCAGAGGCATCATGCCATCGGGCAGCGGCATCGTGTTGCTAGGCAACAGCATAACATCACTTCGTGACGGCGTCACTTCACTAGACGACGGCGTCACTTCACCAGACGACGGCGTCCTATTGCTACGCGGCAGCATCGTACTTCTGGGCGATGGCGTCGTTCTTTCCTCCTGCACACCCTTAACCGATTTTCGTGTTGGTGCTGCAGGGGTAGTCCGCGATACTTTAGCACCACGTTTTTCCGGAACTTTTACTGGCGCGCTTTTTGTGCTTGGCCTTGAACTCATTACTACCGGACCCCACACCTGAATTGTAAACCCCTCTAATTTTACACTTATTCGACGAATGAACGACACAAAAACACGTCTGCTCAAATTCACAATCCTTTATTGAATGATCATCATCATCTCTTCTTCTTCTTTTTTGACATTTCATATGATCGCTTAGCATACTATAGTGCCATCTATTGGCAACGAACGTTATTACATTTGAAATTAGTATTTACAATTATGATCTTACATTATAAAGTAATCCTAAGCGGTGATAAGTTATCGCCACTAAAATATTCGTCCTTCATAATAACATTACGCCAAAAACCGTTCGATAGTTTTCAGTATTTTTCAGTATCTCAGACCTTGCTGAAATTTAATGAAAGAGGGGAAATTTTCAATAACGGCTTCATTGCAATTAATCGTAGTACGCGAACAGACCTTTTGGCGTGAAATGATTGGAGACAAGTGTCAATGCCATCTGTATTTTCAAAGCGAAAGCACTTTGTAAGCATTTTTGCTTACTAAAAAGTGAGTATGAAGGTAAGTACGCAGCCGTAACAACGTAACGTCACTCGATTTTGCTATTTATTTATACACGAAAACATTTTCATGTAGAGAAGTGTAGAGTATTACTAAGAGACAGTTAAGTGTGATGTGGAAAGTAGATATTGGCCGAGCCCAGGCGAGCTGAGTGTGTGGGCGGTCCAGACGAGCGACTTTGACAGGTGTCACAGGCGATCGTGCCACATCCGATTGGAATGGATGTTGAGCACGAGCCAAGGCGATTCGTGACGAGCTGTCAAATGCCGTCCATATGTTGGCGGCCTCGTTTGACTTCGGCTCGCCTGGCCTCGGCCAATATCTATTTGCTACATGAGTAGTAAGAATAAAACTTTTGTATACTTTTAGCATTACGCGAGTAAGGGACAGGAGATCAAAAGTGTTATGGTTTTAATGCCGCCCACCTGCATGCTTTAGATATGGAAAGTGTCATTGTCTAAAATTAAGCTGGTTTTTCATTTTTATCACCATGCATGCATGAAGAATCAAGTTAGCTAGAGGTGTGAGGGAGCGAACCATGCAGTAGAGTCATGGATACCTGTTTGTCGATGACTACTATTCTGCATCTTCGATGTAGGAGCCAATCATAAGTTAGCATGAATATCTGTTTCTCGGTGACGACGATGCTGCATCTTCGATGTAGGAGCCAATCATAAGCAGCTGTAGGAGCTTGTTTGTTTGGGTGTGTTTTTGTTTTTGTTTTTTTTTGCCGACTGGTAGAACAACTGTGTCTGACCACGTGCTAGCTGCCTGTGGGTTAGGTCAGTTACATACAAGTTTATGAATATTTTTTTTTTCGCATTTCTCATACATTATTGAATTTGTATGAATGACTTGACTTTTTAATGCGTGCGAGTATGCACGGTTTTTGTGTATATTATATTGTGTACATACCATGCAGATAAACAGTGTGAATTTTTTGTGCGGATCGGAACGAGATCCAAAACGGGATGGGTAATAATGCAAAAGTAGTCTGCACGCTCGATCAATGCATTTGGTTGATGCAATCTGTGACTTGGGGTATGCTTGTTGCATATGCATGTGCGACGAATGAAAGTATCTTGTGTTAATAGATGGATTTGAGATATTTGGCCTTGATCGTGAAAATATAAGATATGCATCTTCGCATATGTGAAGATTGTCAACTGACTTATGTTAAGTGTGGATAAATGGGGATTTTGCGCGTTGCAGAGACTGTGTCATAACTGGAGGAATGGTTTTATGTTTGTTTCCGAGTGGTTATTTTAGATGAAAACAGAAACGTTATTCGCTGGTTGCAGAAGAGTAGGTTAATGTTTAGGTGTTATCAGTGGCGGCTCGTCAGGGACGGCAAGGTCGGCAGTGCCGACCCAAAACTCCTGTCCAGTGCATGCAGAGTGAAATCTTTAATTTTATAAAATATTCTTTTTATATTATTATTTTATAAAAGAAAATCTTATTTGTGCTTTATCTATATTACTTTTCAAACATTTGTTAATTATTAGACATTGCGCCTGTTCATCTACTCTGCTGTAATATTGAATTCCTACCAATTCTCTTTGATAACATACATTTAGGCTTTTTATTTATTCCGGGTCGGCAAGCCGATGAGATGAAATCCAAATTGCCTTGCAAAATCCAAATTTGCTGGCGGCCGGTAGGTGACCTTGCCACTCATGGTTAAACACACTGCAAGCCCTATTCTGGGTCGGCAAGCCGTACTCAAATCATATTCGCTGCCGTCGCGATCGATGCTTGAGACTTTGTTGTGTACATCAGCGTTAGCAACCATGAACACGAGCGGGCCGAATTGAACTATGAAATATGATAGTTTTATTTCATATCATTGTTCGGTTCGCATTTTTTTCCACTCGGAAACACTGAACCGTATATTTTCATGTGTCGGCTAAGTAGAGTTTTCTTCGGGCCGATGCATAGGATAATTTGTAGGTCGGCGTGCCGTACCTGACATCATATATGTACATACATCTCTCTCAGCGAATTTGCAGTGCTTTAGTATACTGTTAAAATGTTTTCGCGTGATACACCTGCATGTATGTAGATAATTTTTATTTTAATTATTTGTGATTTTTAGTTGTTTTAGAAGAAATTCCTTTGGTCTGACATATATATGTTTGTTATAAATATATATTTTTTCTCACTTATATATATTAAAATTTCAATCTTATATTGACTTTAATAGGAAAAGTACTTTTTAAAAAAATAAATCAAAATTAACAATTTACGATGATGCTATTTATTACATTTCACACCTCGTCGATTTAATAGATATGCACTTTTAAGCTGTGAGTTTTTGATTCATGCATACAAGAATTTTGCTTGGTAAAATTAAAAAAATTTATAGCTTTGTGAAAAGGTAAATGTCATCAATGTAATAATATTTAAAGTATGTCTTATGTGTGTTGAGACTTTGTTGTTGGTTTGCTAAATTCGAGAAATTATTGTTGAGTATGCTACTTTATGCATATTTTTGTGGTAACGTATTCTTCTTTTATTAATTGCCGACCCATTTGAAAGCATCACGAGATTATTAAACATGTTGTATTTTCTTTGTGGTATTTAGATGGTACGTGGGGCTGGGAATTTAAGGAAAATAAAAACATTTGTTTGTATAAGTGGCACTAATCTTTGTTTTTTTTACATATTTATATTGACATAAAAATTACAAAGTTTTTATTTTTTATGGAATCGTATTTTGAAAAATCCACCCCGTAAGTCATCCACGCCATCAAATGTTAAGAATTGATCTGTCGCCTGGTTCAGTTCTTCCACCTGACGCTGAGTTTTGATCTTGTCTGAAAATCTAGGGGTAGGCAGCAAAAAATTCCTCCATCCAAATGGACCGCCAGTCGAAAACCGTATTTTGTCTTCAGCATGCGGAAGAATTTATACGGTGCTCCTTCCCGATCTCTATGGAGCTAACTGGAGTCATTTTATCTCCATCTCCACCAACTGCTGAAGTCAGAAGTACAAATATGCTCTAGAAAAATAGAAAAAATGTGAATTATTCATGGATTTTTTAAAAATACAGTAAGTTGCAGTACTGAGATACTTACCATATTGTCTTGGTAGACACTCGAAGAAAACTCTGATGTTCATACAAAGGATTGCAGTCTTATGTACTAGATGGCTGGGAATTACGAGAACTAAAGTTCAAGAATACAAAGTTGCTTAAGTTAAATTGAGCGTATGTATGGATGAATAAGTGAACATATGGTAAAAAATGAAATTTAGGAAATGGATTTTAAGATGTTACGTATATCTAGACTTATCGTTTAGTTGGTATGAAATTTAACATTCTCCCCCGCGTTGAATGATGTAGGTCAGTCAACTATTCGTCCAGGTGAGCTGATATGTTGAACGCTTCGTTGATCTTCTGGAGTACGGTAGTGGCGGATGTATATTCATAACAACGTCTGTGGTGGATGTACATTTTCGTCTGCATTTAATTCTGGATGATTCCATAGTAACAAGTTTGTTGTGCTCATGTCAATTCGGCGGTTTTTGGGTCGCACTGGATGTCTGCCTGGACTCGTATCTGTAATTGAAAGGCCTAGTAAGGGAGATGTATCGTCAGTACTCTTATGCTTCGGGGGTCGTTTATTTGGCACGTCTTCCGAACAAGTTTCCTGCGTTTCTATAGGCAGTGGTGCTAATTTATGGATTGGTCTCCTAAGAACCCCATTCGCTGTTCGAATATCCGCTACTCGTGCCAAGCCATCGGAGCCTTTTATGACTTGTGAGATTCTGCCCATTCGCCATTTTAAGACTGGGAGATTGACCTCTTTGATTACCACCAGCATACCTGGTCTGACGTTTTCGCAGGTTTGTTTCCATTTGTGGCGCTGCTGTAACTCGGTAAGGTATTCCAAAGACCACCTCTGCCAGAATTTCTGCTTGATTTCGTGAATTTGCTTCCATCGCTTTGGTAGTGTTGAGCAATTTGGTAACGCGTGTGTGTCTATTGGCGTGGTAAGAGGCTCTCCGATCAAAAAGTGTCCCGGTGTCAAAGCTGATAGGTCGTTGGCGTCCTCGGGGAGTGGAGTTAAGGGTCTGGAATTGAGAACGGCTTCTACTTCGATTAACACTGTCGCCAATTCTTCATAGGTTAAGGATGCGGGTGCTACGTTTTTAATCAGCAAGTGCTTAGCTGATTTTACAGCCGCTTCCCATAAACCACCAAAATGCGGAGATCTAGGTGGAATGAAATGGAAGTCAATTCCTGTAGAGCCACAAAAACTAGTTATCTTTTGTTGCGCTTTCTGTTCGTAAATGCTGCATTTTAATTCCGATAATTGATTTTTCGCGCCAACAAAGTTCGTTGCATTGTCGCAATATAAATGGCGGCAATGTCCTCTTCGCCCCATGAATCTTTTCAAGGCAGCAATAAAAGATTCTGTGCTTAAATCGCTGACAAGCTCGAGGTGTATGGCCTTCGTCGCGAAGCAGCAGAAGACAGCCAGATATGATTTTTGAGGACGCTTTCCACGTATTTTTTTTTTTTTTTTTTATACCTCCTTCACTCCACTCTCTCCATCACTCAATATGCACGGTCCGTGTGCATCACAAAATCATCACTAAGTAATTATTCCTAGTACTTCCCAGACAATTGGTGTATTGGTATAAGGGATATTACCATCTTGCTTTTTATAGTTAGTACTTTAGGTCATATTGTGTACATTTTATTTGTCATCAAGACGTGCGTCCAGAGAAAAGTTTACAAAAAACTCTGGATTTCATTAGCAGTGTGCTCTTTCGATGTACATCTTTAGATTTTCTTTAAACTTTACTAAGTTTTCCGAATGTTTAACCGAATTAGGCAGTGTGTTAAAAAATTGTATTGCTTCCTGTACAGGGTCGGTCTTCATTCTTTCCGTCCTTGGAGTTTTCACTGATAAATTACCCGCATTTCTTGTTGGAATATTGGTGAACTCACCAACAGTTCGAAGGATGTTTGGCCATTTGAGCTGTTTCGTTAAAATCTTATAAATCAATTTACCTCGTTCAAGCAGTATAAGTTTGTTGATATTTAGAAGCCCAGTTCTAGCATATATCGCTGAAGTTGAGGTAAGTGTGGGCATTTTATGAATTGTTTTGATAGCTTTGGTCATAAGTCTTCCAATAAGCTCGATGTTGTGTTTGGAAGTCTGACTCCACAACAATACTCCATATGTGATTAAGGAAACAATGTACGCATGGTAAATGGTAAGCTTGGTTTGTAAAGGTATAAATTCAAACCTTTTTATTACTCCTATCATAGGTGCCACTTTGCATCTGATGTTGTTGATGTGGTTTGCCCATGTCATTTTATCATCTAGCACCAATCCTAGATATTTAATTGAATTTACATTTTCAAGCTGTACCCCGTTTATTTGGATGCGTAGGCTCACTGGACGTTTGTTCCTCTGCTGAAACACAATGTATTTAGTCTTATGGATGTTAAGAACTAGTTTACTTTGCTGAAGCCAGTTGAAATATCGTCCTAAATCTGCATTTATAGTGTTCTGTAGTGTCAATTCATCATTTCCAGAATAAAGAAGAAGGGTATCGTCCGCAAAGAGCACAATTTTGCAAGATAGCTGAATGTCCTGTATGCTGTTCACGTATAGCAGAAAAAGAAGCGGGCCGAGGATAGATCCTTGTGGTACACCGATATTTACTTCACATTCTCGGCTGACGTAATTAGAATTTTTGGTTACTATCCGCCTATTTATTAGGTAATTTCTGACTAGTAGCTTTATTTTATCCCCAAATCCGTATTTAAAAGTGGGTCCACAATGGTCCAGCGAAATCAACTCCGGAATTAACGAAAGGTCTTGCTGGTTGGACTCTCTGTGCAGGCAGCTCTCCCATTAACTGTGTGAGAAGCTTTGACTTAGCTCTGGTACACCGTATACACTTTTGCACCACTGATCTGGCTGCAGTTTTGCCCTTGAGAGGCCAGAACTTCTGTCGGGCGATAGTTAATAATGCTTGAGGCCCAGCATGTAGATGTTGCTGATGGATATCTTCCAGAATTAATTTCGTTATGGGATGACCATATGGTAATATGATAGGGTGTTTTGTGTCATAGGATAGATTTGAATGCTCCAAACGGCCGCCAACACGTATCAGCCCAAAACTGTCCAAAAAAGGGTGTAGACTGTTTAGTGATTCACTGTTGCTTAATTGCTTCGTTGTTTTAAGCCGATGCAGGGAGTCGTGATATTCCTCTCGTTGTGCTTCCTTTATGACGACATATAGAGCTTCCTCTAGCTCCTTGGCGGACAGTTGCAAAGTGCAACAAGCTATCCCCTCCATCCTTCGGGCGTTTTTGATAAATCGCAAGGCGTATGCCATTATGCGTTGTAAACGTTTCAACGAGTTGCGATGATCTATATCACTTAAAAGCTGGGTATTTGTCTGAACGGCTGCCAAAATTGCCCTTGGGCATTTTTTTTCCAAATCAATGGTTTCCATTCGATGTGGTTTGGGCCAACTGTCCTCAGACCCATGTAAAAATATCGGCCCGTAGAACCATAGAGAGCAGTTTTTCAAAGCTTAAGGAGCAAGGCCTCGGGATACAATATCGGCCGGATTGTGCTCGGATCTGACGTGTCTCCATTGTGACGGTAGCGATAGCTGCTGGATTGTGGCTACCCGATTGGCCACAAACGTATGAAAGGACGCTGCCTCCGCGTGTATCCAATTCAACACGATCTCCGAGTCTGTCCAGAAAAAACACGATTTATCAGGTAGACTTAAGGCCCGCTTGAGGCGATGAGCCAATTCCGCAGCTAGTTTGGCAGCGCAGAGTTCTAGTCTTGGAATTGTGATAGTTTTCAAAGGTGCTACTTTCGACTTAGCGCATAGGATATGTACAGTTCGTGTGCTGTCAGCATGCGTGGCGCGAATATATGCGACGGCTCCATACGCCTTTTCAGATGCGTCAGCAAATACATGTAGCTGCGTGCCCCTGGGTATTTTCCCACCGGTGACATGGCGAGGAATAGTGATTTTATTTAATTCACCAAGATTCTTTCGAAATTTGAGCCATTCGGAATGTAGTTGAGCATGAAGAGCGGCATCCCAAGCAATTTTAAGGCTCCAGAGTCTCTGTAGGAAGATTTTTGCTACTACGGTAACTGGACTCATTAATCAAAGTGGATCAAATAAGTGTGAAATGTCTGATAACGCTGTTCTCTTAGTTACCTTTTCAGACTCATTACATACACTTCTAATCTTGAACTGGTCAGTTAGAGGAGTCCAGATTAAGCCGAGGGTCTTGACTTGCCCTTCATTAGCTAGGTCTAATATTAATGCCTGATCTTCATTTGGTACGTGTTGCAGCAGCATTTTGTGGTTGGCGCACCATTTACGCAGCTTAAATCCAGCGGAACTCAGGATAGTCCGAAGTTGCTCTTGTTTCTCGATGGCATCGCATAGATTATCGGCGCCGGACATAACATCATCCATGTAAAAGTCATATTTCAGTGCTGCAGCGCCAGAGGGAAATCGATGCATTGACTGATCTGCAAGTTCTTGCAGACATCGTGTTGCCAAGTAGGGAGCCGATGTGGTGCCATAGGTTACGGTATTCAGCTTGTAATACTTAATCTCTTCGCTGGGATGGTTTCTCCATAGAATTAGCTGATATTTTCTATCAGGTTCAGCTACCATTATCTGTCGATACATTTTCTCTATATCGGCTGTGAATACGTATCGGAGTATTCGAAACCTTAAGAGAATAGTAAAAAGGTCGTCCTGGATGGTGGGCCCTGTGCAAAGAACTTCATTTAAGCTTATTCCGTTTTGAGCTTTTGCTGAGGCGTCGAAAACGACTCTGAGCTTAGTAGTCGTGCTCTCGGGTTTTAGCACGCAGTGATGGGGCAGGATATAATGTGAATCCATTACTGACGTTGGGTCAATTTCGCTCATATGCCCTATTGTTTCATATTCATTCATGAACTGGCAATACTGTTGTTGTAGGGCAGGATCTTTGCTAAGCCTTCTTTCTAGTTGCAGGAAACGACGAAGAGCTATTTCCTTCGAACTTCCCAGCTGT
Organism: Nemotelus nigrinus; assembly: GCA_947369275.1. Lineage (NCBI taxonomy): Eukaryota > Metazoa > Arthropoda > Insecta > Diptera > Stratiomyidae > Nemotelus > Nemotelus nigrinus. The sequence goes on along the minus strand of CANBKX010000629.1, from coordinate 8,590 downwards.
TGCGGGTCTTTTTTGAAGGGTAGTTTGACTACAAAGCGTCCTTCATGGGTCCTTTTTGTATTCTGAACAAAATCTGTTTCACATTTTACCTCTTGTGTCGTCATATGAGCATCCGTGTTATCTGGTTCTTCTAATCTCCAAAAGCGCTCTATTTGTTCATTCATTTTTTGCTCATCTAGTTCAGCAATTGCGCAAGTTATGTTTGGCACCCGCTGACTTTCTAGTTTACCGGCCACGACCCATCCAAACGCTGTATTTTGAAGAAGAGGGAGCTCTTTTGCCAGTCGTATCTGCCCGATTGATAACAACTCATAAAATATTTCAGCACCGATGAGAAGATCCACCTGTCCTGGCTGATCAAAGGTGGGATCAGTCAGTTTTATGTTACGTGGGATGGCCTGTCTTTTCGAAGGTCCCAAACAATATGCAGGTTGGGCTGATATTATTTGCGGCAGTACCATGGCATCTATTTGTGCCGTAAAATTCGATACTTTGGAATGAATCCTTAGGCTGACTCTATTTCGAGCTTGTTGGCAGTTACCGCCTATCCCCCTAATATTAAGGTCAACGTGTCTTTGTTGCAAGCCCAGTTTGCTGACGGCGCTTTCGGTAATAATGTTCATTTGTGAACCACTGTCTAACACGGCTCTTAGATCCACTAATACTCCTTTATGGTTACGAGTCTGTATAATGGCAGTACTTAACAATACCATGGCTCCTCCCTTGGACCATTCTGTTGACAACGTGGCTAGACTATCATTACCTCTTGAGGGTTCGATCGATAGTGTAGATGGAGTTGTCCCTTGCTGCAATTTTCTAGCGTGTGAATCGTTCGCGCTTGCCGTTAGGTGATCCAAATGTAGCAACGTATTGTGCCTTTTCTCACATTTCAAGCATTTGCGAGACGTGCATTGCGACGCCCGATGCCCATCACGCAAGCAATTAATACACAGACTCAATTGTTTGATCTTGTTTATTCTGTCTGGTATCGATAACTGCTTGAATTCTTGGCAAGCCGATACTTTATGTGTGCCTTTACAAACCTTGCAGTTTATGATGGGACCGTCCTTCACCGATACCAAACTGCACATTTGTTAGACGTTAGTTTATTATAATGAATTGATCGCTTTTCTGCGCCTACAGTTTCCAAAGCCTGAAATCTACGTTCGAGGAATTCCAGAAAGGCGTCTATGCCCTGAAGCTCACGTGGTGCCTTCAGTGACTGTTCGTAGAGATTATGACTGGTTTTGTCCAATTTCCTTATGAGGAAATGAAGGATCATTGGGTCCCAATTTGTTACGACTATTTCCAAATTATTAAGCCCTAGCAAGCATTCGGTTGACACGTCATGCATTTTTTTAATGGCACTGGCAGATTCTTGGACTATCGTGGGCTGAGATAATAATTTGTCCAGAAACGCAGAAACCATTAATCGCGTATTACTATAGCGATTGTTCAACATATCCCATGCCGTACTGTAATTTTCATCTGATATGGGCATATGTCGAATAAGACGTTCCGCCTCACCTGTAAGGCTTGTCTTGAGGTACCACATTTTCTGCGCGTTACCTATTTGCTGCTTGTGGACTATTTGTTTGAACAAGTCGTGAAATGATTTCCACTTAGAGTAATCTCCGTCAAACATAGGTACGGTGATTTGTGGCAGTTTTATTGGCTGTTGCGGAAGGACAGAGGACGCTGCGATTGCATTATGCTTTTCGACGCCCATTGCCAACAATACAAGAGCATCTTGTATGCGTTCCTCAATCTTATTGAATTCGTCGTCAGTATAGCCACAGGTTGTGGGATCTGCCGTGCACTGACCTATTGTTTCGTGCTGACGGCGTATATCTTCCAAATATCTCGTGACGACTGCGCTCTTCATGTCGCAATATGGCTTTGACCTTTCAGCCTCATTAGAGTTTATACCTCTAATAATGTGCTCCACAGCATTCATCTTCGATCGCTGCTGCCTGATCAGAATGGTTAAGTCGCTACTTCCTTCTAACGATGTCTTGAAGGGTATAAATGCGGCTTCTGATTCGGTCTGGGGCTCTGTCGTGCCACTTTTCCCACTTTTGGAAGCGTACCGTAGCTGTAGCATCGCTTCCTTTGCCTTTAAGTACTGGTGCTCTACTGCTCTGAAGTACTTGTTGGTGAAGTATGGGTGATATGAGTGAGTACTTTCAAACTCCTTTAACTCATGATCGGCTTTAGCAAACGCCTCCCATAACTCCGTTAATTGATTCAAACGTGAATCGAGATAGTCAGCTGTTTTCCGAGCCAGGGAATCCTTCTTAAAATTTGCCAAGACTCTCCCTAATTCCTTTCCCGTTTCATCTTGATGTTGGACCAGATCTTCGAAAATGGCCATTGTAACAGTCTGTGTTATGGCCCAGACTACGCTCCTACGTTGAAATGAGATGAACGGTAGGAAACAAAAAAACCTACTTAGTCTGTGTTATGGCCCAGACTAACGCTCTAAAACTCTTTGAGAGAGTAAAAGGCCGGGCAGTCAACTACTGCGAATGGATTGTTGATTAAGAGGATATTCTTCCTTTCAACTAATCCACAAGAGACACAAAGTGAGAAACACCGAACGAATTCTCCTAAAATTCTGATCTGTATGAAAGGACGTGATTCGGTATGAATCACGTCGGCGTCACCAAAAATGTTTATAAAGCGAGCAGATTCTTTTATCTGCCCGCAGGTAGCCGAATACAAATCCGTCTACTTTAAAAAATATACTGGCCGAATACAAATCCGTCCAAGTAGTTAATTGCTCTTCGGTACAATACCGATGGGCAAGCTCTAAGAAATGAAATCCAAACTAATCTTGTTAGCAATCTCAAAAGAAAGAGAGTTTATTCACTATAATCAATATCTTATATACTAAACTCGTATAATGCTAAATTAACGAAATGCAAAATTTCACATAAAAAAAAAGTACAATAATTGTCAACGACAGTCGATCAGATGAATGCGTAGGTCAATGACGTGGGTCAGCAATTTCTCATTATTTTCATTATTTAGTAACAGTTGCTGACACTTGTATCATTGACCTATGCATGCAGCTTTACAAAACATATGCTGGTGCTGCAATTGACACCTTGCAGGAAATTGTTTCGTACAGGTAAAATATGTTTTGATATTAAAGCATATACATACGAACATACAAAGTATCAGATAGCAAAAATAACTACATGACTTGAGTCTAAACGTATCAAAGCAAAAATGATGATTCTCACATAAAGTTAAATTGAGCGTATGTATGGATGACTAAGTGAACATATGGTAAAAAAAACTCTAGCGCACCTGAACCGCTAGAAATACTAATGTTCGAAGAACAGTAGAAGAATCGTGCAGGTTTTGAGTGCATATTCCACCACATGAGCTGCTTATTACGGCCAAACTGTTTCAAACGCCACGTTCTACTTTGGTCTCAAGAATGCATTATAACTCATATGGTGGAAGGTTTCAGATATTACCACTGGCATGAATTTCAACGTTTATGAGAGCGAAACACGGGTTAATTATATTCGTTATCAGTTGCTTATTTCACAAAATTTCGAAAGCAGCATCTCATATAA
>CANBKX010000627.1:0-15000 GCA_947369275.1 Nemotelus nigrinus | reverse complement strand
ATGATCCATTGTTTTTCTCACAAGTAATGCAAATCAAAATTTGAAAAAAATTCCTTGCCTACTTTTAGGCACCCTGCACCCACACACGGCTCAAAATTTCCAATTCTTTATCATTGACAAGCTTAAAAATAATTAATTCTCATTCCCAATACTTTTCTTTAACAAAAATTTACACTGCTTGGAAATATGGGAGTACCTCAAAATTCACTAAAACGCTCGCCGCCACCAAAAGGTTTAGGATATCTGAATTTGAGAAAGTCATGGACCTACCTACTATATATATCTACGTTCTCCGAAAATTACAGCTCAATCGGATCGGATACTTCAGAGATTATCTCCCTTAATCATTTTGCTGATATATATATATATATATATATATATATATATATATATATATATATATATATATATATATATATTTATATATATATATATATATATATATATATATATATTTATATACATATATATATATATATATATATATATATATATATATATATATATATATATATATATATATATATATATATATATATATATATATATATATATACATATATATAGAAATATGAATTTTCGGCGAAACGAGTTTAATACTTATGTTCTTCGAACATTAGTAACAAGAATTATATTACAAGACTTGCGAACAATTTTTGTAAATAAAACAAACATATATTTGAATAAGAGCACAAATATGTCTAGGGTAACACTTAATTTTAGCATAAACACATAGTGTTAAGACGAAAAATGTTCTTTCTCTACAGAGAAGAAACATTTTTCTACCCAAAGGGAGAGGGTGTTGTGATTGATCGCGCTAACTAAAACGTCAAAATATGAATGGCGCAAGTGGCGCGGCGCGGCGAGCAGTGTAACCCGTAACAGCTGCATAGTCACAGCAGCATTAATATGACAACAGCGTAAATCATAACTTATAAATATTAAAAACACCCGATCCTTATTGAATTAGAATAACTTTTACAATTATAGCTATATAAGAAGGAGACTCATGATAATAAAGCAGTCTGATAACAGGAGCCATTCCAGATAGGCACTGCAGACTAAGGAGAATTGAAACCAAATGTTTTATTTCATTCCTTTTAAGTATTACTGGGCGTCTGTTGCAAAGCGGCGACTTGTTCGCCAAGCATATGACGAAAGGTATTACTATTCCCAAACAAATATTTTATTTCCATCACGTGTAATGGAAATAAAATATTTATTTGCGAATAGTAATACCTTTTGTCTTACGCTTGGCGAACATGTAGTGTAGCTAATCAGCTAAAAACTTTGATTCCTGTAGGAACTGCAATAATTATTGTTGCTGAAGTAAAGTAAGCTCGTGTATCTACATCTATACCTATTGTAAATATATGGTGGACTCATACAATAAATCCTTGTAATCCAAGAGCAAGTATTGCATAAATTATTCCTAAAGATCCGAGGTTTTCCGTCTTTCCACATTCTTGGTTAATGATATGAGAAATTATGCCAAATCCTGGTAAAATTAGAATGTAAACTTCTGGATGCAAGCATAAGACGAAAGGTATTAATACCTTTTGTCTTATGCTTGGCGAACAAGTCGCCGAGAATATTTTCATGCCGAGAAATGTGTTTTGATATTGTGGATACACAAACACCTACACGTATTTCACTTACATTCCACAACTCACCACACTACTTGACATGAAACACAACACATTTTAATTTAAAAAACAAAGTAGGTTAAGAAAAAATGTTTTATATAAAAAATATTGTGGAGTTGTCAATTATTATTGTTCATATGAGTTGTCAAGGTTTTTTCAATTTGTTCAAAGACATTTTTGATTGTATTGTGGGATAATAAAAAATTTGAATATCATATTCAACTCTAAAACTTAATAGAATTTTAAATGTCTACAGGCTATGATTGCAAGGTTTTTGGAAGGTGAAATTTAGCTAAAAATGGTGACCCCGACGTAGGCACGTACGCCTATTCTCAAACAAAAGCTATCGATCGGACTGGAGAGCTAATCTGCCACTGATGCTACACCTACAGGAAGGTACATCGTCATCAACTTCAACAGAAACGGCTCCAGCAACAAACACAGCGACCAGGACAATACCGTAACGTACGGAGCTGTCATCCAAGTCAACATTTCGTGCGACTATTAGTTTCAAAAGAAATGCAACAACTTAACGAATTTACTGCTGTGAACCGACAAGGTACGGACTGCGAACCACAACAGATATCAAGAACGAAGACTACTTCCGACTAGGAAGGTACGAAAAATTTCGATCAAGTGGTCCTTTTTGCAAGATTTTGACCAAGCCTAAGAGCATGAAGATTAATCACTAAAAGGCAAACGAACGAAGCTTCATTTCAAACTTTAATTTAAAAAACAAATTTCCACGAATCGACGTTGTTTTTTGTTTTTATTATATGCTTACATAACTCCTGTTCCAAAATAGTTACATCCAGTCTACTGGTATACAATATAAGAGCAATAGTAGACATATACGAATTGTTGTCGAATTTGAAGGAGGACATTGGCACCATTGGAACTCCAACGAATCGAAGCATAATCGAAGACGAAGAAGGGCGTAGAGAACTAGTACAAGAAAAGAAGAACAGTTGCTGCGGCTGCTAGAACATATTGAGGTTAAAACTGATTCGGAGTAAGTACTTGTTAAGTTTGAATTACACAAGGTCAGTGCAGTTCGTAACGACAGCAACAGTGTAGTTCGTAGCGACATAGATAAAAACCATCCATAGGTCGTCGGTTGAAATCTGGCTACAATCCAATATTTTTTTTTTTTTTTAAAAAAAAGGCACTTTAAGATATTGTCCCAAAATTATTTTATGACAAAATTGTGTCCTCCAGCGGATCGAATCTTTCCGCAGTAAATCAAGCAAGACCACTGTTTGTAGCAGCACTCCATAAACAAGTCGGAAAAGAATTTCTTCGCTGCTACATCTACGACTGACGTCGAAAATTCTTAATATTAGATTTATATATATTATTACTATTATTATAATTACACCTATATATATATATATATATATATATATATATATATATATATATATATATATATATATATATATATATATATATATATATATATATTCAAACACTAATTTTCAGCCACCCTATTTCCTTGCCGCGTTCCGTCTCTATTCGTCCCGTCGCGTAACTCCGTTAGAATGTCGTTGGACAATGAGGATGCGGTTCCCTCAGGCGCGTCCGCGGTACCGCAAATTAGTGCGACCTCTGTAAAACCGCCCCTGTTTTGGCAAGCAGAGCCAGCTTTGTGGTTCTCTCAATTAGAGAGCCAGTTTGCGAACGCACACATTAAGTGTTCGCAAACAAAGTATCACTATGTGATTTCCTCGCTGGGTCCTGAGCAGCTGAAGGTGGTCAGGGACGTGGTTGTGAGCCCGGACCCTGACACGCCTTACGAAATCCTCAAGAGGGCGCTTGTATCGCGGCTTTCAGCCAGCGATTCGGCAAAACTTAAGCACCTCTTGGGGAACCTCTCACTAGGCGATAGACAACCTTCCCAGCTGCTTCGTGATATGAAGCAGTTGGGAGGTTCTGCGGTTGGGGACGACCTTTTGAGGACCCTCTGGCTGCAGCGGCTTCCGGAGCAGACTCAGGCTATTTTAGCCTGCTCGCCGGAGGCCAGCTTGAGCAAGTTGGCGGAGACGGCAGACAAAATAGCGGAGGTTTTTGTCACGCCACAAGTAAACTCAGTCGCCGTTTCCCCCCAGCAGTCAGAGGTGGCCGCTTTGACACAGCAGGTTGCTGCCCTCATGAGGCTCGTCCACCAAACACTACGATCGCGTTCGAGGTCCCAAGGAAGATCTCGCTCGCAGCCACGTCGCCGAAGCCAGTCACGAGGGACTGGTATTTGTTGGTATCACTTCAAATTCGGCTCCAAGGCTCTAAAATGCATCTCTCCATGCGCCTTCAAGGCTGGTTCATCTGAACCAAAAAACTAAGTCGCAGTTCTCTTCAGACGGTAAGAAAACGCGACTTGTCACCTAGCCGTCGTCTAATTATTCATGACAACTTGTCTAAACGACACTACTTGATTGACACAGGCGCAGATATTTCGGTGCTTCCAGCACCTACTACCGGAAAACTTCCACCTTCTGGTATGCGACTTGCCGCGGCAAACCAGTCGACCATCAACACCTATGGACGAAAGGTGATCAAATTAGATCTGGGACTCCGTCGTGAGTTTTCATGGGATTTTATAATTGCCGATGTCTCTAGACCCATTTTAGGCGCAGACTTTCTCTGCCACTATGGGCTAGTCGTCGACTTGGCGAATGCTATCCTTGTGGATCCTCTTACTTCGCTTTCATCGAAAGGCACATTCACATCATACAAGTGTCCAAAACTTAGGGTTTTGATTGAGAAAACCTCTGATCCACGGATGCATGCCCTTCTCACCAAATACCATGCCATCACGGTCAACACAGGGTTCTCACAACCCTGCAAACATAAGGTGACACACCACATTTTGACCACAGGCCCTCCAATAGTATCGAGACCACGTCGACTTGCACCAGATAAGCTCGCGGCGGCTAAGAAAGAATTCGATTTCCTGCTACAGCAGGGAATTTGCCGCCCCTCAAACAGCAGCTGGTCTTCTTCGCTACACATGGTACGCAAGAGTAATGGGGTATGGCGTCCTTGCGGCGATTACAGACGCCTTAACGCCATAACCGTTCCGGATAGATATCCGATCCCCATTATTCAAGACTTCTGTCATGAATTACATGGCAAAAATATCTTTTCCACCATAGACCTAACTAAGGCCTACCATCAAATCCCAGTCGAGCCGAACGATATTCCAAAGACCGCCATCTGCACACCTTTCGGACTCTTTGAGTTCACCCGAATGACTTTCGGACTTTGCAATGCGGCACAATCGTTCCAACGCTTCATACATGAAGTCCTACACGGATTAAAATTCTGTTTTATCTACATCGATGACATTTTGGTAGCTTCGACTTCCGAAGAAGAGCATCTTGTTCACTTAGAACAAATTTTCAAAAGATTAGCGGATCATGGTCTAATAATCAACATGGAGAAATGCCATTTCCTTCGACCTTCAATCAAATTCTTAGGTCATGAGGTTTCACCGAAAGGTATTAAGCCCTCCCCAGATCGGGTTGAGGCAATATCAACAGCTAAACTCCCCAAGACGGTTAAAGACCTAAGAAGATTTTTGGGGATGGTCAACTTTTATCGTCGCTTTCTTCCTCACACAGCTGAGATGCAGCAACCACTCAACGCCTATCTTTGTGGCTCTAAAAAAGATGGTGCTAAGACGATCGACTGGTCAATGGAAGCTAGCAAAGCTTTTGACCAAGTCAAGACTGGTTTAACAGAAGCCACTCTATTGTCCTTTCCGGACTCAAACGCCGAGCTTGGTCTATTCGTAGACGCTTCGGATTTCGCCATCGGGGCTGCTCTGCAGCAAAAATGTCAAGGCTCTTGGCAACCCCTTGGTTTTTACTCGGCCAAATTAAGCGACGCACAAAGAAAGTATAGTGCATACGACCGCGAACTCTTAGCGGCTTATCAGGGCATTCGTTATTTCCGATACTTTTTGGAAGCCCAAAGGTTCACTCTATACACCGACCACAAACCACTGACTTTTGCTTTTAAACAAAAGCCAGAAAAGGCCACACCTCGTCAACTTAGACATCTAAGTTATATAAGTGAGTTCACTTCTGACATTCGGCATGTCTCTGGTTGCAACAACGTTGTTGCTGACGCACTCTCTCGTCTAGAAGAAATCATTCTTCCCAGAACTCTCGACTTTGCCGCAATTGCCTCGTCCCAAGCATCGGACGCAGAGTTTCTGAAGATTCTCAAGGACTCTAAATTTCTTTTAAAAAAACAACCAATATTTGGCACCAACGTCGACATTTTTTGTGAAATGTCTGGCCCAACCATACGACCTTATATTCCTCACACGTTCAGGAAACAGGTGTTCAACTCAGAACATGATATCGCTCACCCTGGTATACGTGCTACAAGAAAGCACATTGCAACTAAATTCTTCTGGCCTTCGATGAACAAGGACATTGCCACTTGGGCCCGAGAATGTCTATCTTGTCAAAAATGCAAGATAACCAGACATGTGAGCAAACCTGTATCGACCTTTCCTACGGTCTCCGAACGTTTTAAGGTCATTCACATCGACATAGTTAGTCCCCTAACACACTCGCAGGGATACACTTACTATCTCACCATAATCGACCGTTTCACACGTTGGCCTGAAGAAATTCCTTTAGCCAGCATTACTGCCAATGACTGTGCTACTGCTTTACTAAGCACCTGGATTGCTAGATTTGGAGCTCTCCAATACATTGTCAGGGCAGACAATTCGAGTCAGCGCTCCATGCTGAGCTTGGTCGACTCTTGGGCTTCGAACGCAATCGTACCACAGCGTACCACCCTCAGGCCAACGGTTTCTTAGAAAGATGGCATCGTACTCTTAAATCGGCTATCATGGCTCACAACGATGTTTCTTGGACTAGAACACTTCCCCTAATTCTTCTTGGATTACGATCTCTAATCCGAGAAGAATTCACAGCATCACCGGCACAACTCCTGTACGGAGAAAACCTGCGTCTTCCTAGTGATTTTCTTCAAGAAAATTCTAGGAAGATTAGCCAAACAGAATTTGCCTCCGAACTAAAGGCTACAATGGCAAAACTTCGACCGGTTGATGCTCAACACCACACAACACCGAAGATATTCATCTTCAAGCAACTCGACTCTTGCTCACACGTCTTCGTCAGAGTCGATTCTGTTCGTCCACCACTCATTCCACCGTACGACGGTCCTTTCAAAGTCCTAGCCGGACATACAAATTATTACACTCTGCAAATCAGAAACAAATCCGTCAACGTTTCCATTAACAGGCTCAAGCCTTGTTACACGTCATCCTCTACGGAACCTATCGACAATTCTTCCGAAAACCAACAAGCATTGGCAACCTCGACTGCACCATTAATGCCTTCAGCTCCCGAAAAGAGACCAGTGAGGAAAGTTACATTCGCTCCGTACGTCTCTCTAGCTGGGCGAACCACAAAGGTGCCACTCTCCTACGCCTCGCGATAACGCGTAAAACGCTGGCAGGGGAGTATTGTGGATACACAAACACCTACACGTATTTCACTTACATTCCACAACTCACCACACTACTTGACATGAAACACAACACATTTTAATTTAAAAAACAAAGTAGGTTAAGAAAAAATGTTTTATATAAAAAATATTGTGGAGTTGTCAATTATTATTGTTCATATGAGTTGTCAAGGTTTTTTCAATTTGTTCAAAGACATTTTTGATTGTATTGTGGGATAATAAAAAATTTGAATATCATATTCAACTCTAAAACTTAATAGAATTTTAAATGTCTACAGGCTATGATTGCAAGGTTTTTGGAAGGTGAAATTTAGTTAAAATATTTTGTTGCGATGCAAAGGTATGTACATGATGCTTTGGTTAGCAATAAGATCGGATGATGGTACGGTGTCGTTACTCCCGCATTAGAGTGTATATTACAGACGCTTCATGATAAAAGAGGCTGGTGGGTCTTAAAAATTTACAAAATCTTTTAACCCCCTCTTCCTTCCAAACAAAGCTCCATCTGGCAAAGTGCCCATACAGATTTGTTCTTGCATTGTTACAGCCTACACGATGGTATATAGCAGTGCACTTATTTACGAAACATACATATATCAGCAAATTGATTAAGGGAGATAATGCTTGGAAAGGCTGATCCAATTGAACTGAAACTTGCGGAGAACAAAGATGTATGAAATTTAGACATATGGCGGCGGCGAGCGTTTAAGTGAATTTTCATTTTTGTAAGAAGTAAATATTGAAAATGAAAACTTATTATGTTGTTTGTTTGCTTACGATAAAAAAGTTTAGCGCATCAGAATCGCTGAAAAAACTGATTTTCGAAGAAATTATCTTTGTGAAAATGTGTGAAGACGCAATACACTTCTTTGGAGTATCATATCTACCATTTCTTACTCAAAGAAACAAATATCATTTTCTTACAGCATTTTCCATAACATAAATGATGAAAATGTGCAGTGCTAGCAAAATTTGTCCTGCAAAGCAGCAATAAGTCAACCATAATATGCTCGTGCTTAATCAACCTTTCCTTTGAATTTCGTTTTCATCCATCGATATCATCGAAAGTTTCAGCAATTAAACTAACATATATCTAGGGCCGCCATCCGAAACATTTCCAAAACTCGGAAAATTTTAACATTGGTTGCTTATTTTATTGTAAATGCTTTGCTTATGAATACCAAATGGAAGCATCTGTTGGTGCAATATTCACGAAATTGTCTGGTGCTGGCAATCATGCGTTGGCACCATAACTGCTTCACGTTGAGTTAACCCTGTGAATTTCGTTCCGATTGAATGGATAGGATTGAATAGAATTTAAGGGTTGCCAGCTTCAAAACTTTTCAAATTTTCGAAACCAAAATATTTGTTGCTAATTGTAATTGCAGAATCATTCCCATTTGGAAATTTTATGACAACATCGGTCGGTAAAAAAATGTCAATAAAATACGAAATCCATCATAAATGGCAGCCATTTCATGATTTTTCAACGAAATTCTTACAAATTTAGAAATGCAGCAAGATCTACTTACCATATGAATTAAGTTTTGATTTCGTTACTGAATCGCAAGTAATAGGGGAAAATCCTTTATTTTCCTTATTATTTCCAAATTTACAATTATTTAGGAGACAATCATATATTAATTTTTCAACTATATTTCTGTGAAATCTAACTTAGAGTAAGGTTCACCTATTGCGTGAATTTCGTTAATATCTGGTGGCAAAATCGGAAGCTATAGGCCAAAAACCAATTTTTTTTCTCGGCAATTATGCAAAATGACCCCACTGCCACAGTATTGCCCATATTTTAAATCACTTCTATCAGACCTAGTCTTTGCTAATTCAAACATGTCCTGTAAAGTTCACATTGATCGCATTATCCGATCGCCAGTTCTCTTGAGCAGAAGTTTTGAGTGCTGAAAATAGAGGTTATTAAATCATGGGTTGCCGTTCTTGTTTACCGCGGAATTTAAAAAATTTTCATTTGACTTGGTGGACAAAAGTCAAAATTTATCAATTATATGAATTCATTTTCAAAAATCAAAAAAATTTTCTGGACGGTCGATGATTTCAAGGTTTTTTTTCAGGAGCCTGCTGTAGCTACAGAGTTGCCCGCTCAGTCGTGAAAGTCTAGGTGTTAAATCTTGGTCTACATCAAAACGCTCTGCAAATTTCACGAGGATGCACTGTTTTTCTTGCAAGCTATTAAAAATCAAAATTGCAAAAAAATCCTTGCCTACTTGCCTACAAAAGGCTCAAAATGTTTAATTCTTTATCATTGACAAGCTTGAAACATCATAAGTTTTTATTTTCAATACTATTTTTTAATAAAAATTTAAACTGCTTGGATATATAGGAGTACCTGAAAGTTCACCAAAATGCCCGCCGCCGGCAAAAGCTTAATGATATCTGACATCTAGCAAATCATGAACCTAACCACTGTATACATCAATGTGTCCAAAAATTTCAGCTGAATCGGATCGGCCACTCCAGAGGTTAGGTAAGGTTCAACTGGCTGGCACAAGGCCACACATAGACCCATTGGTCCGTAGTGGTACTAGATAAATGGGCCCGGAGAAGGAAAGTTCAGTCCAAACGGCCATCGAAGGCCCCGGACTTTTTTGCGAACTGAAGTATGTCCTTCAGCCTCTGCTCTGCTACATGGGAGAAATCCACCAGTCAGGGTCCACCGAAGCAGCGCTGCCTGGTTCTCCCCAGTGCCGGGCAGTGGCACAAAAGGTGATAGATTGTTTCTGAGACTCCTGGCTCTTGACACTTCCTACAGGTGTCGCTGGTTAGGAGTCCCATTTTCATGGCATGAGCTGCTACATGACAGTGGCCCGTAATGATGCCGACCAGCCGTCTGCAGTCAGTTCGTGTCAATTCGAGAAGGTACTTAGTAGCTACGATATTGTATGACCCCCACATGATTTTGGTTAGCTTGCAGGTCTGAGTTGCACGCCATCTGCACGTCGCAACTTGCATCATATTGGAGTCAATTGAGTATTTAATTGCTTGGATTGGAGTAGGAATATCAACCGATCCTGACAGGGGAAGGCTAGCCCCGTGCTTGGCTAACGTGTCCGCCCTCTCGTTTCCTTCAATGCCCTTGTGACCAGGAACCCAGAAAATTCTGACTCTTCGATTGCTGCCCAGTCTATTTAGGGCCTGAATGCAATCAAGTCCACACTTCGATTTGTATGTGTAAGACATCAAGGCTTTAACCGCCACTTGACTGTCTGTAAAGATGTTGATTACCTCACTTGTGGTATTTCTGGCGTATGCTAAGTCTGCGGCTTTACATATCGCAAAAACCTGTGCCTGAAAAAAACTACAGTGATTACGAAGCCTGAAAGCTGCTTCCATAGCTGCTTCTGCGGAAAATGTTGCTGCACCCACTCCGGCCGATGTTTTAGAGCCGTTAGTGTAGATGCTAAGAGTTGCTGCGCCCATTTGCCGATTCCACTCCTGCCCATCCCCCACAATTGCCTGATATCCCCGTTCGAAGTAAAGAGTGGGGACCAAGTAGTCGGTGCTACCTGCGGACCCCCGCTCAATACTTCTGTGGCCGAAGGATCGCGACTCGTAGTGTCCCGATTCCCTAAGCCTGACAGCAGCTTCTGCGGCAGCGCCCCTGACGAAGAGGTCAAGCGGAGGGAGATGAAACAGGACATTCAGAGCAGACGAAGGAGTCGAAGCTAAGGCATCTGTGGTGTAGAGAGCCGCCAGCCACTGAACTCTGTTCTTCATGGTTGCAAAGTTAGTCTTATTCACTGCTGGCCACCAGAATAAGCATCCGTAAGCAAGGATAGGCCTGGCTATCGCCATATAGGTCCAGTGCGTTAAGGCAGGGCTTAGACCCCACGTTTTACCCTGCACTCTCTTGCTGGCGTTAATCGCGTTGCTAGCCCGCTTTACTCTCTCCTCCAAATTTGCCTTCCAGGTGAGCTTGCTGTCCAGAATAAGCCTCAAGTACTAAGTTTGTGACTTGAGGCTTAACCCGGCGCCGGCCAACCTGATTGGAGGTAATTCAGGAATTTTGTTCTTTCTTGTGAAAAGTACAAGATCAGTTTTATCAATGTTGATGCCGAGGCCCACAGTATTCGCCCATTCCTCAACCAGCCCCAGAGCATACTCGATGAGCTGGCCAACTGTGTGCGGAAACCTGCCCGAGACTAAAATGGCGTTCCAGCCTATCCAAGATTGTATTTACAACCAGGCTCCATAAGAGAGGGGATAGAACCCTCCCTTGCGGTGTGCCTCAATGGACCTTCCTAGTGATCCATGACGCCGCCCACTCAGCTGTTATGAGCCTTTGCCTAAGCATTTTACTTATCCAGCAACAAATAGAAGGGTGGGCTCTCCATAATGGCTTTGGTATGCACATTATTGAAGGCGCCTTCAATATCTAGAAAAGCTCCCAAGGTGTATTCCTTGTAGCGGAGTGCCTTTTCTATTTTGAGAACTACCCTGTGGAGAGCCGTTTCAACGGATTTCCCTTTTATGTACGCGTTTTGGGCACCCAATAGAGCTTGAGGTCCAAGTCTTTGCTTGATGTGGAGATCCAGTAATCTTTCAAAGACTTTAAGGAGGAAGGAAGTCAAGTTAATTGGCCTGTAGTCCTTCGGGTAAGCATGGTTGATTTTACCTGCCTTGGGTATAAATACAACCTTAGCAATCCTCCAGGCTGCAGGCACATGGCTTAGTGCTAGGCAGCCTTTGTAAATTTGCATGAGCCAAGGAACGGTGAGTACACCTGACTTTTGTAGCATGGCCGGTAGAACCCCATCCGGACCTGGGGACTTGAAGGGCTTAAAGGTGTCAATTGCCCAGGCAAGCCTCGGCTTGGTGACAACCTCGCCAATGCCTTCGAAGTCATGCAGATCAGACGTCTGCTGACAAGTGAAGGGGGTGGGTTCATCCAGACAGCCCGGGAAGTGAGTATCTACGAGGACCCTCAGCGTTTCCGAGCTGCTGCTTGTCCACTCCCCGTCCGGCTTACAAACCAGGCTAGGCGTGACAGAGCGTTTAGCCAGCAGATTCCTAAGTCTCGCCGTTTCCGATGTGGTCTCGATTCTACCACACAGTTCTTTCCAGGAGCTCCATTTGGTATTCCTAATTTCTGATTTGTAGAGTCTAAGGACGTCCTTATATTCGTCCCAGCATTCACTACTGTCAGCTGCTTTGGCTCACTTGAACAGTTCACGAACTTGTCGTCTGCGACAACCCAGGTCCCTGTTCCACCAGGGTGGTTTGGGTTTGCGCCTCGGACGGACCTGGGGACACGCCTGTGCGAAAGTTTCAACGAGTTTACCCGTGAGTGTGTTAACCGCGGCCTCCAAGCCAGCCACACTGCCAGTGCTCGGAGGAGGGCCTAAGTCATTAGTCACTTCCCGTTCGAATGTTGCCCAGTTAGTATTCCTGGGATTGCGAAACGGTCGGTTCTTGCGAGCTCAATTGAATTTTAAGTAGTAACTGATGTGGCAGTGGTCAGAGAACGATGGGCGTTGAAGAACCCTCCAGTTCTCTATCAACTGCTCGTTTGAGTAATTGTGCAGAGTTTTATCTAGCACATTTTCACTGCGAGGTCCCCTATAGGTTGGAATATTACCTCGGTTTGCTATGACTAGATTATAATTGATAATAAAGCTGAGTAGAGACTCACCTCTATCGTTAATATCCTTGCTGCCCCATAGTGTGTGGTGCGCGTTCGCATCCGCTCCCTCCAGCAGCCGTTCTTTCCTTTTCAGTTCCTCCGTGGTGAGTTTTAAGACTTCCTCCGGCGAAACAGCTCTGTCGTGAGCCATATAGGCGGATACAAAGAGTACATGCTCCTTTTCGTCCCCCTCGCATGCCACCACTGCCATGTCATCCGTGCTGAAATAAGATAGAAGATCAGCATGGATATTCTTCTATTTTTTTTTTATTTATTCTATAATAGCTGTTTTTGTTCTTGCTACTGTGGAGGGGAAGAAAAGATTGAAAAGCTGTGACCCTTGCCCCGCAAACTGGCTCTCTGCAGAGATCCATGGTTTCCGGACCAGCGCCACGTCAAACTTACTTTCTTCGAGCTTTAGCAGCAACTCGGCCAAGGCCAACTTACTGCGGTGCTAGTTGATTTGCAGTAGTCTGAGTCTTGGCCTCGGCATCCTCCTTAGCCTGCACCTCGTCCAATTCGGGATTCGCCTTTGTGCCCTGCAGGTCAACAGTGCCAAGGTCCCTCTCAATCTCGCCGACCTCCAGGGTATTGATGTTACCATCTTTCGGGTGACGTTTCTTCAGACGCAGGTAGACACTGCCTACGCCCCAAGCCATATTCCCAAAGCACGGATGGAGCAGGTCTTCAGCCTTCTTGTTAATTTGAAGGATGTAGACCTGCCTCCCGTCTTGTTTTTTTGGTTCTTTGACGTCCAAGATCTTCCAATCTTGAGTTGGAATGTCCGGATTCTGCCTTTGGAGAAGTTTTAGGGCCACATCCGGTTCCATTACCCGCGATATTGTCACTTTCGCTCTAGGTAGAGTCGGGATGCTCCCTCTGTCCACAATTTCCAGTTGAGCTCCTTTCCATAAACCTGTTAGCTCCAGGACTACAACTGTGCACCAGCGCAACGTGAGCTCGTCGTTGCACTTAATGATCTTGACACCTCTGAACCAGCCTACCCCGTCAAACGAAGGCATAGCCAGCTAAGGATGCGTGTCCATGCGGTCAATCATCGCATTGAGCAGGCCTGACTCTACGGTCTTCCACCTCTCGAGCGACAATTGACCCAAGGAATTGCTGCGATCGATAAGAGCCACGATGAGGTGCTGTTTTGCGACATCTGTGGCCGTCATGGCCTTCTTCGGCTTCGAGGTGGAGGGTTGTTGGACCCCCTGTCGACTTGTCGCATTCTTTGGCCTCTTGGACGCCGGTTTTTCGTCCTCGGTCGACCTCTGCCTTTTAACTGCCAGTCTCTAAGCTCCCGGCCTTTTGCTACAGTCGTCCGAGCCCAACTTAGCCGATCCTTCTCCTCCGCGGAGAGGACTGGCTTGTCACAGAGCCTATCGAGGATGCGTAGTACCGACTTTTACTCCGCCAGTGCTTTCCTGCCCTCTTTGCTCGGCTTGGGCCTGTTCCTCTTGTGGGGAGCAGAACCTTGCCTCGCTCGGGCGATTTGAGCAGCTCTTCCTCCGCCTTGGTCGAAACCATGCTCTCCGAGTCCGAGTCTGCGTGTGCTCTGGCACCCGAGCGCATTAGCTTCGTGCGAGTTGAATGACAGCCAGCGGAGGTGCTAGTTTCCAATTTGGTTGTTGTTCGAGGTGGAGATCGTTGTAGCTTAGAGCTCCTCCTAAAAGGGTCCGCCACCTGTTCCACCACCTCTGCGTGTTGTGTGGAACCACTTGTAATTAGATCTGCTACAAGTGGTCAACCTCCATAGTATTGCAGTCGATGGATAACGACGACCCGGGGCCTGCTCGCTCACTCCTGACCGCCACCGGTACTGGGTATCCGACTCCCTGCACCGTAAGTTTTTCTCCTTTGTCTTCGTCCATATTTGGTTTTCTGTTCGGGGTCTCCTTCCCCTAAGGTCACTTTAGCAAGGTAGCAACCCATCTGGCTGATGATCCACTGCCCTGAGCCCCCTCACCGCGGCAAGGTCGAACCGTTGAGGGGGCCACTCCAGAGACTATCTCCTTGAATCATTTTGCTGATATATATTAGGTTGCTGCAGATGAAATGGCCGATTTAGTAATAGATTTCTAAACAGCTCTAACTTTTTATAAAGACAATTTATTTAATCAAAACAGGGTTCAACATAGTTTTTCCAACACAGTTCAACACAGTTTTCCCAACGGGATACAA
>CANBKX010000626.1:0-33871 GCA_947369275.1 Nemotelus nigrinus | reverse complement strand
TTTATTCTCGCTAATTATTCTCGCTAATTTTTGGTTAGAAAATCCCTTCCTAATATTCCGTCCGAAAGAATAGGAAAATCAGACTCCATTATTTGAAATGAAAAATTTATGTTATATCCATCAATACTCAAATTTAAATTGGTCGTTCCAATCGATTGTATTTGTTCATCTGTTATTCCGGAAAATTTTCATTTATGATTTGATCATCCGGAATCGCACTTGCTTTACACAGTGACACATCTGCTCCAGTGTCAACCAATAATTTTAAATATTTTCTTTTATCCTTGCAGTAAATTGAGACGTAACTCTCGAGCTGTCTGTTAAGTAACAATATTTTTTCTGTCTTGGTCCCGGGGTCAACTTTTATTGTTCGTTGTTGCTGGCCTCCGGGCTCGTCGCGTTTCCCTGGACTATATTTATTCGTTTTCTCCTATTGTTGAAACTTCTGTTATTAGGTCTGCTGTTATCGTAGTTTCTGTGGTTTCGATGGTTTACTTCTTTACACCTTGAGTTGTGGTTGTTTCCATTATTATTATTTTTATAATTGTTATTTTAATTCACTTGGTTGTTTCGACTATTATATGTATTTCTGTTATATCTGTAATTATTCGAAGTGTTCATTTCAGTTGGTCTCGAATTATAATTGTCTCTATAATTCCTATTTTGGTTCGTGCTGTAATTCCTGTTATAACTTCATGACATGCTATTATTATTAAATCTGCTTCTACTGTTATGGTTATATTGTTGGTTATAATTCGGTCTTCTATTAATATTCATTATATTTTCCGGTGTTCTATTACTTGTCTCAAATTCAGTTGCGATTTTAATCGCTTCTATAAATGTTTTAGGTTGTGCAGCAAAAATAGTAGGTTTAAAAGTTTCCTTTAATCCATTCTTGAAAATTGTAAGCGCGTAAGAATCATTTGACTTTACTATCACTGCCTTTTCTTGTACTGTTGTATTTTGTCTTAGGCTATTTATTTGTATATCACTTAATTCACTTATGAGTTCAGACAATTTTTCTCTTTAATTTTCTACCGTTCCGCGTTGTTGTAATTTATTTGACTCTCGTTTAGTAACCCAACCATGGTTAAAAATGCATCTACTTCTTTTGGGTTTCCGTTGAAAGTTGGTATCGATTTTAATGCTACTTCTATAATAAAAGTTCCCATATTGTTTTCTACTGCTTTTTTTCTCTAGTGTAGATAGAAAAAAAAATCTGCATACGAGATCCCCGGATGACCTATCACCACGGGGTATGTGAGGTTTGACTCACTAAAAAAAAAGGACCATCGACAAGCCCACGAAGTTCCGAGTCGGGACCCGCCTAAGCACTGCTTCGACCTGATCGTGCTGACTCACCCATCGGTAACCACGGACTTCAGAAACTACCACAGCTCATGGGTCGGTTTATGCGCAGCACTTTTTCAACATATGTTGAGACTACGCGCCAGTTCTCTTCGTTTCGCAGCATTGCATCCACGATCGTTTCAGGCGTTGCCAGGCCAATCGTGGACTCAATGGTGCGCCTCAAACTTACGAAGCGACTGCGCATAAAGAATGTGTGCTGAACATCATCGAGCTCAGTCACACAGTACCGGCAGTACGGTGTGACCACCTTACCCATTCTGTTCAGGTATTTCCTGAAGTAACCGTGCCCTGTCAAGAATTGACAAAGGTAAAAGTTTACCTCTCCGTGGCTCCGGTTAAGCCAACTCCCGATACCACCATCACAGCCTCTTCTGAGACCGTGCGGTAGCTACAAGCGATACGCAGGGCACCCCTGCGCTGGACACCGGCAATGCGCTTCCAAAACTTCTCAGTTCGTAGCGCATCTTCCCAGATTTCGGCTCCATATAGCAAGATTGAATCGGTAGTTACCATCAGTAGCCTCCGTCGCGTCTCACTAGGTCCACCGACGTTGGCCATTAGCCTACTCAGCGAAGTGAGGACTACAAGAGCCTTGTCACATGCCCTGCGGATATGATCCCAATACGTCAGCTTGGTATTCAGGGTCACTCCCAGATACTTTACTTGCTGGTCTGGACCTCAACGGAGCCAACTGTCATGGGTATGACAGTTGGTATCCTCCGCTTCGTTAGCATGATAATCTCTGTTTTGGAGACTGCCAGCTGAAGGCCGTGTTCGGTCATCCATCGATCCACCCTCCTCATGACTTGGTTAAATCTGAGTTGAGCGAACTCCGCAGATCTAGAAGTGATTACCGCTACGACGTCATCAGCATAACCTACCAGAAACACATCCGCAGGCATTTCCAGGCGCAGCAGATCATCGTACATGATGTTCCAGAGATCTGGTCCTAAGATCGACCCCTGCGCCGCACTTGAAGTTACAGGCCTCCTTTTGACTCCTTCGTCAGTGTCTTAAAGCAACCAGCGGTCCCTGAGGTAGTCCCGTATCATGGCTAGCAAGTAGCTTGGAATACGGAGCGTCTGCTCAAAAGCCCGCAGGATGTCTGTCCACCTCGCCGAGTTGAAAGCGTTTTGTACGTCCAGTGTTACC
The DNA here is from genome assembly GCA_947369275.1 of Nemotelus nigrinus. Taxonomy (NCBI): domain Eukaryota; kingdom Metazoa; phylum Arthropoda; class Insecta; order Diptera; family Stratiomyidae; genus Nemotelus; species Nemotelus nigrinus. The sequence continues at coordinate 31,348 of CANBKX010000626.1, read as the reverse complement.
AACAGGACGACCGGTCTAGCTTGATGGCAAGCCTCTTCCGCTCTTGCTACAGCTCCAACAACCTCTGAGATGGCATCGATTATTGAATGCCCTTTTCGGAAGCCGTGCTGCCTGCAAGAAAGATCACCAGCAGATCTCACTGCTGACAGCAGTCGTGGCTTGAGCAACCCTTCGAGAAGTTTCCCCGCAGTGTCCAGCATGCACAGTGGGCGGTATGCTGATGGACCACCCAGGTTACTCTTCCCCTTGTCCACAAGTACCAGTCGAGCTACTTTCTACCGCGACGGGAAGATTCCCGCGACTAAACTTGAATTATACAGATCCAATAATAGTTACGGTTGGACCTCCGCCACGACTTTAAGCGCCTCGACCGGCACCCCATCAGGCCCCGGAGCCTTCCGGTTCTTCATCCTGGACACTGCACTGTTCAGCTCCTCGTTCGTGAAGGGAGGCACATCCGCCTGGTTCACGATGATGGAATCATCAGTCCTTGGCGGATGCACTGGGAACAGTGAACCAACGATGCGCTCCATGGATATCGCATCCTTGAGAGTGCCAGGCCGCATGCAGCCAAGTCTGCGAGTGACCAATTTGTAGCCATCTCCCCACGGGTCTGAGTTGACCTCCTCACAAAGAGCCAGCCATTTGGCACGTTTGCTCCTTGTGATGGCCTTGGTCAGCTCCCTCTTTGCCGCAATGTGGGCAGCAGGTAGCTCAGCCACTCCCGGCCTATTCCTGGCTCGGTGTGAACTGCGCCTGCACGCCAAAGCGATGCATCGCAGTTCGGCGATTTCATCGTTCCACCAGTACGCATGTTGCTTCCCACGAAAGGGTTTCCGTTTGGGCATTGAAACCTCACACGCCCTGCGAATCCACCCTATGGTTCTGTCAGCAGCGGCCTCTGCTGCTGCACGAATCACTGGGGACCCAGATGTTAGAGGCTCCCCTTCCCAACTCGAAACGAGCGATGCGGTCATCGCGTCTCTGTGAAATTTAGCGGCGTTCCAGCCTACCCACTTACAGGGAGAGCGGTGGTGTCTTTGTCTGCTCTCAGCGATTTGGAAAGTGATGTAATTATGATCACTCGCAGTGTAATCCTCCATCACCCTCCAATCGCTGACGTGTGCCACAAGTCTCTCTGATGCCATAGTGACATCGGGAATAGATTCGCCAAATCCGGGCCCTCGAAATGTTGGTGTTGAACCCATATTCAACACCAACAAACCCAACCTCGATGCCATCTCGACTATGCGCCGCCCGCGAGTATTTTCGGTAGGCATGCCCCACTCCAACGCCATTGCGTTGAAGTCACCCCCTACGATGACATTGCCGGTGATGCCACGGAGAGAGTCCTCCAGTGAGCTAAGTTTGTCTCTGAATTCCTGGATTGAGTCATTCGGGGACAAGTAGCAGCTCACAAAGGTGATCTCCCCATATGTCACCCACACGTGACCGTTGCCTGAGCCGCGGCCGCCGATGTGGGCCCTCTGCCCGTCAGCGATCCAAATCGCCGCGTACCCCATGGCATCTTCCAGCCAAACGGACGAGTTCCTCCCCCTATAAGGCTCACTGATCAGTATGATCTGAGCCCTATGCTCGCAGACTAGCTGCGTGAGGAGGTCGTCTGGAGCTCTACAGCCCTGCAGGTTGCCTTGAAGGACTCTTATATACTTCCCTGCTTTTTCATGGCATCAAGTGCGTCCTTGAAAACCCGACAATTCGATCCCATTATATGCTTGGCGCCATTTGCGCCATGTTTCTCAGTGCATAATATACACTGAGCCTGAACAGAGCAGTCTGCTGCCCGGTGGCCAACCTGTCCACATTTCCAGCAGCTGGCGCTCCGGTCCGGACCCTTACAGCTACGTCTTGTGTGGTCGTAGCCTAAGCACCGGTAGCAGCGTGTCACCTCAGCCCACTTTCGTACTCGGGCGCTAATCATTCCCACGCGGACTCGACCAGACTTGAGGATTTTGGATGCTGGTGCCTCATCCAGCTCCACCACAGCTCTCTTTTGTTCCCTTGTGTTAGGGGGGAAGAGCGTGGTATTCACCTCGCCGGCTCCTTCCTCTCCAGCCTCGCGTTTGATGGTGGATGTCATCTCCGGATGTCACCTACTGCTTGCTCTAACTTTTTTTTCTAATAATTCTTTCGCTATACTATATTTGTCCAAGAATATTTTTTGCAGTTCTGAACTATCTTCTGTATCTAATACTTTTCTCTTCAGATCCTCTATATCGTTTAATTTTTCTATTATGGCATCACTTTTGTATACCCTACCCGTAGTTTTTTACTAATGTTCGAAGAAGAACATTAGTATTAAAATCACTTTGGCCAAAAATTCATATTTCTATATATATATATATATATATATATATATATATATATATATATATATATATATATATATATATATCATCAAAAAATTTCAGTGAAAAAATCTCAGGAACGCGCCATCCGATTGAGCTGAAATTTTCAGGACACATTGGTGTATATGCAAAATAGTGCCAGGTCTCACAAAAAGTTAATAATCTTTAACCCTTTGGCGCCGGTGGCCATTTTAGTGATATTTTTAATATACCTATTATTTCGTACACAAATAATTTTTGCAAAAATAAAGTTGACAAAATAAATTTCGAACCTGTTTTACATGTGAATCGGATAATGCTTTGGAAGTTTTTAACCCCATGTGTGCGCTTGGTGCCTAAAAACAGAACGGGAAAACTTGAAAATTTTTAAATTGCGATAACTTTTGACCGAGTTATTCAATCATTACGAAATTTTAGGGACATATTGATATTATTTAGTTGTAGCTTTTGATGAGCGTGCTGGCAACCCTGTAGCTAGGGCTGGCACTGAAAGTGAAAACCTTCAAATCATCGTCTCTCTTGAAAAACTGCCGCTTTTTAAAAAAAAACCACTCATATATAAATCTTGTGCTTTGTTAACATAAACAAAAAAAAAAAAGATATGGTATTACGGGCACGCCTGGTAACCCTTGCCCAATTTACCTATATTTTTAGCATCAAAAACTTCTGTTCACGGAAACTCACGATCCAATGAGCAGAATTAATTGAAATTTGCAGAATGTATTGGCCCTACATAGGACCAGGTCTGATAGAAATGATTTTGAAATGCTGGTGATTCTGTGCCAGTGGTGCCATCTTGAAAAATCACTAAAAGAGATAATTGCTTTTAGCCCTATAAATTCTGATTGAATCGTTCGATTTTGACGAAATTCACACAGTAGCTGAACCTTATTTAATACCACGTTTGGTAAAAATTTGGTCGAAAAATTCGGTTGGAGCTGTCAGCTATGATAATTTTGGTGTCTTAATTTTGAAAAAATAAAAATTTGGAAGTGAAAACATTAAACCATCGAATATCCAAAAATTGTCCGTTTCTTACAATAAAACCAATCTGTATTCAAATCTTATGCTTTATCTACACGTTCAAAGTAAAACTTTGGAAATTTCATGTCGGACAAGAACGGTAACCCGTTCCCAGTCAACCTATATTTTTAGCATCAAAAACTTCTGTTCACGGGAACTCACGAATCAATTATCAGATACCATTGCAATTTACAGAATGCATTGGAATTAAGTAGGACCAGGTCTGATAGAAGCGATTTTGAATTGTGGGCAACTCTGTGCCAGTGGTGCCATTTTGAAAAATTACAAAGAAAAAAAACGGCTTTTTACCCTATGAAATGTGAATAAGTTACCAGATTTTCATGAAATTGACAGAGTAGCTGAACCTTACTCTAAACTCTGTTTGATAGAAATTTGGTTGAAAAATTCGATTGGTGCTGCCAGCTATGTTAATTTTTGTGTATTTGGATTTGAAAATTCGCTCAGGAAAATAAAACTTTTTGCCCTATAACTTCCAGTGCAGTCATGAAATCAGTACGAATTTCATACAATTAATGGAACCTACTATAAGCATTATTCAGGCCAAATTTGGTTGAAAAGCCACGATAGAGTTGCCAGCTATTGTTGGTTTTGTGTTTGTTTGCAATATCTTTATTAAGCGGTTTTATCGTAGAATTTTCAATTGGTAATGATATTGTAGTGACAATAAACAGCAAATATTAAGCTTTCCATTATTTGAAAAAACTCGCTGCAGGTAATCCTAAATTTCTTTATACTCCTATAACTTCGAATGTAATATAACAACGTGAAGCAGATGTGATATATTTTTGGCTTTGATACTGGCGAAAGGTTGGCAGCACGAGTCGGTATTATAGTTAGTATAGTTAGTATTCATACCGGAAACATTTACAATGAAAATAAATAACCGATGTTTCAATTCTCAAAGTTCTGCAAATTTTTCGGATCGCAGCCCCAAACACCAACTTCAGTTACAGTGCTACAGGCACTGCGCATTTTCTTCATTGATGTTATATGAGATGCTGCTTTCGAAATTTTGTGAAATAAGCAACTGATAACGAATATAATTAACCCGTGTTTCGCTCTCATAAACGTTGAAATTCATGCCAGTGGTAATATCTGAAACCTTCCACCATATGAGTTATAATGCATTCTTGAGACCAAAGTAGAACGTGGCGTTTGAAACAGTTTGGCCGTAATAAGCAGCTCATGTGGTGGAATATGCACTCAAAACCTGCACGATTCTTCTACTGTTCTTCGAACATTAGTATTTCTAGCGGTTCAGGTGCGCTAGAGTTTTATTTAAATTTATTATAATTTGCGATATGATATTTATTTGCTCTTCCATTTAAAAATATTCATTCCATGGACCCTAGATTTTTCTTTTTTGTTTTGGGTACCTTAATAAAAATATATTTTTTTTTGTTTTGTTTTCATTTATTTTTTTTCTAACTAACATTTACAACAATAATTCATTCTCATTGATTTTATTTAATTCATTCTAGTCTATTTAAATTTATGCATGAACATTCATGTTTTTACAGTTAATTCATTAGCTATTTCTTCAATCTGCTCAAATAGCTCTCCTTGGCGTTCCCAGGGTGGTGGATTGTCCTCATCTGTCGCTATCCTCCTAAGTGCCGCTCAGAGCCTCCTTAGGTATACCTGTTTACCCCCGTGTTCCTTTTCCTTGCGGCGAGTGTCCTGGTATGGTATTTGTATATGGTATTTGGATGATCCGCGGGTCTTCCCGTGGTTGTGGTCCTCCTTCTTTGGGAAGGTTGGATTTTGAATTATTCCGGCCCGTCGTTGCCACGGTCGCCATGTAATGCAAAGTAATGGTTGTCACCGGCGTCTTCAGCGAGGTCAGTAGAGTGAAAAAGAATTTCTAGTTTTGCATTGGCGATCTTGTCGCCGCTACGCAAACTAGTCAGACTTTTCTTCTAATAATATAGAAGTTCCTCAATTTGCCTTGGCGAACTCGTCGCCGCTACGCAAATTCAAAACAGTCTTAACTTTCAAAAGAAAAACGACTCTTATTGAAGCTTGGTCACCACTTGAAGTTTGGCTTACCAACAAAGACTTTATCTTTATTGATAACAAACTCGAGCTTTTATAAGAACAATAGTACAGTTATTGTTTTTGAAAAATCTGCGCGAATCCAAATAATTTAATTTAGTTCCGGGTATTTACCACCGCGTTCAATCAGGGCGCTTAAGTCGCTTTATGGGTAGGTGTGACATTTTAACAAGTGTCGAAACGTCATTCTCAATTAAGTATACATATAAATATGTGTATATATATATATATATATATATATATATATATATATATATATATATATATATATATATATATATATATATATATATATATATATATATACCCACACACACATATATATAAAAATATATAAAAACATATACATATATAATATAAATATATATGTATATATATATATATATATATATATATATATATATATATATATATATATATATATATATGTATATTTATATATATATATATATATATATATATATATATATATATATATATATATATATATATATCTATATGTATATATATTTATATATATAAATATATATATATACAGGGTGTTTGGTACTAAATGAACACTATTTTAAGGAGGCGTTCTTTGACATATTTTGAGTAAAAAATCGTTCTACAGTATGGTCCGGATTTCAAAACCTACGGAGTTACAGGGTGTTCACAAAAACTTGTTCGGACCGGTACCCTGACTCACTTGAATCGTTATATCTTGAAAACTAATTATTACAACTCAAAGTTTTATACCTCGTTTATTAGACAAATGAATTAACTTTTATTTAATGTATTGCACTTGATTGCAGTTGTACCGAGTTTTGAGATATTTTCTTCGAAACACAAAATTTTTTAATTTTAACCCCGAAAATTCTGTGTTCCAGGTCGTTTTCCTTAGAAAACCTCATTATAATGTGCCACTTTCATTTAAATATTTTGATAAGCCATATTACTGGCTACAAAAGTTGCATACATTTTAATGACTTAGATTCTACCATTTCGCAAGTATTGAGCGAAAATTAATATCGCTTAAAAACTAAATATGCCATAAAGTGGCCCTCGTTGTCGATCTACACTTTTTTCTTGAACTGGAAACCACAACCACCGCGTTACTCCCACAAGGGGGGCCATACCCAAAGGTAAGGGTGGACGAGGTCCAGGGCTTCCTTACCCCGCGGCCTCGCTTTCTTTACAACCCCGGAATAGGTTGGTTATCCTCTCTGTGGCCTCTGCGGGCACAGAGAGGACCTTATTTTTTGTCATGAGGATGTGCTTTGCCTTTCCCTGCCACATCCCCAAACATTGCCACCGCGCACGGTGTCTGCTTTCCCCTCAAGATCATAAATGCCCCCTACTATTTCAAACTCAATGTATGTTCGTCTTCTCAGCTTTAGCGCACTCTAAGTCTCTGTTCATTTTTTACTTTGACTATCCCTCCCTCGGGAATGGTCGACATTTCAACAAACTACTTAGTGATACATAAAGTTCACTACAACTCACCTTCTTCATCCGTCCTCCCGTCTTGACAACATTTCGTCTTTACTTTGCCTATCCCTCCCTCGGGAATGATTGGCATTTCAACAACATACTCTGTCCATCAATATCAACAATCAGCAATCAACGTCCATCAAACCTGTGATCATCAGAACCTACGTTCATCAGAACCAGCGTTCAACAAGACCAGCATCCAACTAGACCTGCGTCCAACAAGACCAGCGTCCAACAACCCCCTCTAACTCCAACCAGCAAACCAACCGACCAACAGAACCCTCATGTCCGCCTTCCGACTGTTCTCAAGGTCATCATCCATCAATGCCAGCAAGTGTGCAAAACACACATGCCGCACCGATGGCTAACTACTCCACTCGGCCGCACAAGTCGTACTACTATGTCGTCAAACTTCCAATAAAGGAAGTTAGCGATGTTCGTACGACTACGCGTGACTTCATGTTTCGTATCGACTTCAAACATTAGTTGCCCATAAATATAATTTCCTTCAGTATTTCATTTCACTTCTACTTTGCTTACTGGGTTCGGTGCCCGTAAACTTTTCGGCATTTCGTTGCTACTTTGAGCAACATCAGTCCATTCTATTTACCACCTAGCACTGTGGGGACACTCACAGGCTATAACATACATTGAGTTATCCATAACAGGAAACATTCAGACTTTTAGGTACTTACAAAAATCGCTGGCAGCGACAATGCCCGGATCAATAGCAAAGTCCAGCTCAGCCCACCTCACAACCGCCTTCTTCACACCGCCTCATACACCTACTACGACCAGTTATCCCTGAACAGCGATAGATCAGCGTCTACGCACAACTAGGTCCTTCTACTCAACCATCTCCACAAGACAACGTACCTCAGTACATTACAACTTGCATATTGGCAACTACTTGCTATACTGCGACTGTTAAGTGGCAAATTGCCCAGAAGCAAAACGTTCGTTAACCGACAAATTTTATGCTGCTTGAATCATCATGGGGAAGTGCAGGGATTCGCGCTCCCTGAAGCCAGTCCCGAGAGACTGACCCCCCATACACTAGCCGAGGACATGTGGGACGCCATCCCCCTTGGGACCCGTTGCGATTCCCGTAGGAAAAGCAGGGGTCCTCCTCGCACGAATCTCCCAGTGAGGGTGAACCTGAAGAACATGTATAGTTCGACAAGCGCTTGATTTCCCCCACTGGACTTTTCCTTAACGTAGACAAATGCCATGCCATAAGCTTTTCCCGCAAGTCATGCACTTTAAATTTAAATTTTGATTACCGCCTTAGTAATCAGTTGCTAAAAAAAGTGGATAGTGTTGTAGATCTCGGAGTCGTTCTAGATAAAAAGCTGCGCTTCAATCTTCAGTACGACAAAGTTCTAGCAAGAGCCAGCAAGCAATTAGGATTCATTAAGAGACGTGCGAAAGAATTTAAGAACTTATGGGTTACAAAATCTCTTTACGTATCCTTAGTTCGCCCAATATTGGAATATGGTTGCATTGTTTGGAATCCCATTTTTAACTGTCATAGCGATAGATTGGAATCCATCCAAAAGCAGTTTGTTATTTTTGCTTTGAGAGATATATATAACCCACACGATTTTGAAAGTTTGCCATCTTATAATTACAGATTAAGCCTTTTAAACCTTGAGACACTTTCTTCGAGGAGAACGGTATTATGCTCTTGTTTCATTTTTGATACAATTAGGGGCTTGATCAACGTTGAGTATCTCTCGAATAAAATCCCTTTCAATAACCCTGTAAGACGTACTAGGTATACACGTATTCTCAATGAACATCAGCATCGGACTGTTTATGGAGACAGCGAGCCCATCAACAGATGCTGCAAAATATTTAACAATTTTTCCAACTACTATTCCTTATCTATTCCCAAGACAAGTTTCAAATATGCTCTATTCAAGGCTCTAAAATCTTAAAAAAAAACCTTTCTCCTTACAATTTCCTCAAGTTGACAACCAAATATAAGTTTGAAATATGTATTTAAAATTATTTATGCTATTTTGTTATAGGGTAGTTTAAGAAAACTTATAATTAATTCAAATTGTAATTTGTTATTATTATTTTTATGTTATATGCCTTGTTTGGCTTGAAATAAATAATAGTATGTTGTTCAAGGCGTTTTCTCTTTGAAATTATGTTTGATACTCATTATTCCTACCTCCTGTAAAAATAGCATTTAAATGATCGACAAAAAAATATTTTAGATACCTGTTATTCTTTTTACAATGTCGCGCAGGATCATATTCGAAACATTTAATTACTACTTCCTATATTGTACTGTAGAAATAAAAGGTCTAATTGGAATTGTTTTTGCGGGATGATTAAAATTGAAATTTTTTTTTTATTTACATTGAACATTTTTGTTTGACAAAGTGGGTTCAAAAGTATGCACTGATTCCTATCAGACACTAGCACACAGGCATACTTGACTGAAGTGACCACTTGCAGTTATAAAATCATTAACTTTTATTTACGCTAGTTGCGACAAATTTTAACATCTCCGGCTTATATCCATCGATATGATTTACTCGTAAAGGTTATTTAATTGTGATCATGGTTCCCTTCTTGTCTATAAATCAGCATAGACAACGTATATCGTCTGTAAAGCTTATCAAAGCAGAGAATATTGATACGGGAAACTCGATCGTTTTGCGGAATAAGCCTACAAAGCCGAATCAAGTGCAAATAAAAGTTAATGATTTGCAACTGCAAGTGGTCACATCAGTCAAGCATGCACTGTGTGCTGGTGTCTGATGAGAATCAGTGCATATTTTCGAAACCACTTTGTCAAATAAAAATTTTCAATGTATATAAAAAAAAATATTTCAATTTTAATCATCCCGCAAAAACAATTCCAATTTGATTCGGCTTATTTCGCAAAACGATCGAGTTTCCCGTATCAATATTCTCTGCTTTGATAAGTTTTAGAGACAATATACGTTGTCTATGCTGATTTATAGACAAGAAGAGAACCATGATCACAATTAAATAACCTTTACAAGTAAATTATGTCGATAGATATAAGTTGGAGATGTTAAAATTTGTCACAACTAGCGTAAATAAAAGTTAATGATTTTATAACTGCAAGTGGTCACTTCAGTCAAGTATGCCTGTGTGCTAGTGTCTGATAGGAATCAGTGCATACTTTTGAACCCACTTTGTCAAATAAAAATTTTCAATGTAGATAAAACAACAATTTCAATTTTAATCATCCCGCAAAAACAATTCCAATTAGACCTTTTATTGCTACAGTACAATATAGGAAGTAGTAATTAGATGTTTCGAATATGATCCCCACGCGTTACACATACCTCCTGTCAAATTTACTTAACTGATGTACGGTCCCATTCGTATGCCACTTAAGTGGCCCGAATTGAACGAAACTTAACGAAACGGCAGATAAGTGCATTATGGGTATGCCGCTTGTTTTCTATGCAACCGTACTGTCATTTAAGCTACTTAAAGTTCACTTAATTGCATTATAGTTCTACCTTAAGAATTTTAGTTGATTGTTTTAGTTAACACTATAGTTACTAAGGATACAACTCATTTCTCGTTCGTTGATGTTTATATTAAAAAAAAAAAGTTTGTGCAGAATAATTTAATCATCTAATTAGAATTCACCTTGATTAGCTTATCCAATTAATCACCTTAATAGCTTGTTGCAAACCCTTTTCTATAAATGACCTCTTTTAGCCTATTTTGCATGGAGTGAACTAGCTTTGTAGTTTCTTCGGCCGTTATACTGTTCCACTCCTTCAAATTAACATTTTTAAGTGATTCTTTGCTTGTAATTTGATTGTTGCGAATTTTCCTCTCAAGTAAATCCCACAAGTGTTCAATGGGATTTAAATCCGGTGATTGAGAAGATGTGCGCAATAATTTTGGGACATTATAGATCAACCAGAGCTTATGTATTAGGGCAGTATGTTTCCGGTCATTATCGTGCTGGAAGTAAAAAACATTTCCTAGCCTTAATTTCTCAGTACTTTGTTTGAGATTGTTTTTTAAGATATTCAGATATTCGTACTTGTCCATCGTCGACTCTATAAAAGTTAATTGTCCCACTCCGCTACCAGCCATACACCCCCAAACTATCACACCACTGCCACCATGTTTTACAGTGGGAATCAAATTTGCATTATTCAATGCAGTCGAATGTTTTCTCCAAACTAATTTGCGTCCTTTTTTCCCAAAATTTACTTCTCGTCTGAAAAAAGAACTCTTTCCCAGAATTTTTTTTGGCATGTTGACGTAAGTTTTTGCAAAATCCATTCTCTTTAGACAATTTTGTGCTGATATGAATGGCTTTTTATGTGCTACTCGACCATGGTAACCACGTTTCCTGTAAATTGTGCGAACTGTTTCCTCGCATATTATTTTTTTTTGTATTTCTCTTTAATATCTTGAGCAAGTTGGAAAGCCGTTAGCCGGGGATTTTTTTTTCTAAGAATTAATAATATTTTGACGTTCACGTGCAGTAAGTTTAGGTGGACGTCCTGATCGATGCCGAGAAATAAAAACACCGGTTGTATTATAGAAATTAACAACTTTTTGTATTGAGGAATGCGTTCTTCCAACTAAATTTGCAATTTCACGAAAACTTTTTCCCTTTTCACGCAGCTTTAGTATCAACTTCCGTTCATTAACACTTATTTCGAGCTTCTATTGGAAAAAATAGTCTTTAATTCACACAATATTGTCACAAACTTCACCAATCAAACCACTACGTGTATAGAAACAAAAATGTTTGCACTGCAACCGTAAATTCTGACTGTAAATCCCAAAACAGTGTGTTATCTGCGTGTTAGCTCTTGTGGTGGAAGGTTGTAGCCGGAAAATTGCTGAGAAATTTGCTTTTCTCCGAAGAACGATTTTTCTCTGGAATTGATAATACGTGTATCAACGTGTCTTAAACTGCGGTTTCGTGTTCGTTGCGTTGTTTTGAGTCACTTATGTGTTTGTGTTGCCTAGAGTAAAAGTTTGAGGTCAAACCCACCATAAACGGGTGTTATCGTAAACCGATGGCTGATACGAATCGTCATAAGCCAACATAATCCTTGTCAAAAGGGATCTAGTATTAAAAAAAAAAGAGACTTCTAAAGATTAAAATCACCATATATTCTTTAATTCTAGGAATCTAGGATCTACGATCAAAGCTGCATTTATGCATGTCTAGCTGTGTACCCCTTCTTATCAGAGTGTTTTAATCAAGGGCGCTTGATTGATTCATGGGCTTTTGTCATGATTAAGATATTACTAGTAAGGTGTTCGCAGACTTTTTTGAGCATGTGTATATATATTACCAATTTTCGGCGAAACGAGTTTAATACAAATTTTCTTCGAAAATTTAACAACAGGAATTTAAGGGTACGATGCCCAAAGTTGCTGTATGTCCACAATATCAAGAATAAATAATGTATAAAAGTCAATAAGCTACCAATAAAAAGTTGTAATCAGTTGGTGAACTAGCCTTTTTTTACCCATTTGTGAGGCTGCGTTGGGCACCATTAAACTTTCCAGTTTGTGTGAACATTATGGTGACCCCTTTGAACACGCGAAGAAATATGAAAGTTTAAATCAATCGTAATCAGATACGCGGTAGTTTTGAATCGTTGAAATAAACATTTTTAAGCTTTTAAAGTTACAGTTTAATAAAATTCAGAACAACAGAATGGAGAAGCTGTTTGCTGAACATTACCAATTTGTTATGGCGATCGATAGAAGAGTGGAAAACTTTTATGAGACATCAAAGACGAGGAAAAATTGTCGATATCTACGAACTCAATTAGAGTTGTTGGATGGAGAGTGGGCATCTTTTGAGAAGAACCACGATCAAATAAGTAATACATGTCCAGAAGAATCGGGACATTTGTATTTTGATGAGGATTTTTTCAGCCTGGTGAACGTGGTTTACTATGATTTTAAGGCCGAACTCTTGGATCAGATAGATTCAGAAGAGATAGATCGCCCGAGCACTGTATTGGCTCATGAAAATCATTCGATTATAAGATCTATAAAAACTCAAAAGGCACTCATATCAAATTAAAACGGATGCTGAGAGATGTGAAAGGTTCTTTATAATCATCACAATCTAAGGCATAGTACCACCAGAACCCAGACAATCTGGGACGGTTGTGAAAGGTTTAAGTGATTACCACAACAGCATAATGGCGGAGGAAGATGAATCAGCTGCATATGATGAAATGAAATATATCAGCTTGGAGAAAGATTACAAGGCCATAAACGTTATTTATGTTGGAGAATATTGATGTGAGCAACAATATAGAAATAGCATCAGCTTGGCAGCGGCAGTCGTCAGTAAGGCTTCCTGAAACCACCATTCCAACCTTTTCAGGGGATTATTCAAAGAAGAGCCAATTTAGGGACCTATTTTTAAACCCCTAGCTGACGCACAGAAGATGTTTTATTTAAAATCCAACGTGGTTGGTGAAACAAGTCGGCTGATCCAGCATCTTCAAGTTACCGATAGTAACTACAAGACGGCATGGGATTTACTTCGTACTTGGTACAACAATAAACGGCTGATAGTGTCGGCAGTGTTAAAAAACCCTAGCGCATCAGAACTGCTAGAAATACTAATGTTCGAAGAACAGTAGAGGATTTGTGCAGATTTTGAGTGTATTGTTATATATTGTTGTTATACTGTTGTTATTGTCTTATATATTATATATTGTACGTATTGTCATATATATTGTTATATATTGTATATTCGCGATGTGAATACTTAATGCAAGCATTTATTGGTACCAAAATAACAAAAAACACCTCCTGCTCTTCACTGCATTGAAAGTTATAGGGATACAAAGAAATTTAGGGTTACCATTCGCAAGAGCTTTCAAACTTTCTAGATCTTAGTATTTGGTGTGCATTTTCACTACAAGACCACTACGATTTGAAAATTTTATGATAAAATTGCTTACTAAAGCTATTTCAAAAAATACAAAAACAATCATAGCTGGCAACCCTATCATTGTTTTTCAAAAATAGATTTATACTGAATATTGTCTACAATAATTTAAATTTGTCATATGAATTTCGTTATGATACCATGACTGTACTGGAGGCTATAGGGCAAAGAGCTTTATTCAAATAAAATAACATTATACAAACAACTTGGTGCAGTTGAACCAATTTTTGACGATTCTAAAAGCATATAGATATATAAATTAGATGCTTTGCTTTTATATAATCTTTTAGTGCTTTTATATAATCGAAGTCGTTTGTCATAAATTATGCTTACCATAGAAGGGGGATGATGCAGATGAATAAGCTAATAAACTCGATTATAGGTTCAAGTAACAAACAATAAAATTTCCAAAGCTCGGAATATTTAAATATCGGTTGCTTATTTTATTGTAAATAGTTTGCTTATGAATAGAAAATGGAAGCACCTGTTGGTGCGATATTTACGAAATTGTCCGGTGCTGGCAATCATGTGCTAGCACCATAGCTGCTTTACGTTGTGTTAAACTCACCCTATGAATTTCGTTTCGATTGAATGTCTGCGCTGTAAGTTATAGGAGTGAATTAAATTTTAAGGTTACCATCGTCTAAACTTTTTAAATTTTTGAAACGTATATATTTTATGTTATTTGTCATTGCAGGATCATTCCCACTTGGAAATTTTATGACAACATCGCTCGATAAAGAAATGTCAATAAATTACCAAATTCATCATAGCTGGCAACCCTTTCACGGTTTTTCAACAAAATTTCTACAGAATTAGAAACGCAACAAGATATGTTTTTCACATGAATTTCGTTTTGATTTCATCACTGCATCGGAAGTTATAGGGAAAAACCTTTATTTTCCTGAGCAAATTTACAATATTTAAGAGACAAAAATAGCCGTAGCTACCGTCTATATACTAATTTTTCAACCAAATTTCTATGAAATCTATCTTAGAGTAAGGTTCACCTACTGCGTGAATTTTGTTAAAATCTGGTGGCTAAATCGGAAGCTATAGGCCAAAAACCAGTTTTTTTTCTCAGTGATTTTTCCAAATGGCACCACTACCACAGTATTGCCCGTATTTAAAAATCGCTTCTATCAGACCTGGTCCTAGTTAATGCCAACATGTTCTGTAAATTTCATATTGATCGCATTATCCGATTGTCAGTTCTCGTGAACAGAAGTTTTGGGTGCTGAAAATAGAGGTAATTTGATCACGGGTTGCCGTTCTTGTTTACCGCGGAATTTTTGAAATTTTTATTTGACTTGGTGGACAAAAGTAAAAATTTATCAATAGTTTGAATTTATTTTCAAAAATCAAAAATTTTTCAGGAGACTCGATGATTTGAAGGATTTGTTTTCAGGAGCCTGCTGTAGCTACAGAGTTGCCTGCAAAGTTTTAAAAGTCCATGTGTGTTAAATTCTAGCTTACATCAATACGCTCTACAAATTTCACGACGATCCATTGTTTTTCTTAGAAGTTATGACAAATCGAAAGTTGAAAAAAAATCCTTGTCTACTTTTAGGCACTCAGTGCCTACACCTGGCTCAAAATTTTCAATTCTTTATCATAGACAAACTACAAACATAATAAGTTTTCATTCCTAGTACATTTTTTTAACAAAAATTTACACTGCTTGGAAATATAGGTGTACCTGAAAATTCATTTAAATGCCCGCCGCCGCCAAAAGGTTTAAGATATTTGAATTCTAGCAAGTCATGGACCTACGTGTTATATACATCTATGTTCTCCGAAAGTTTCAGCTCAATCGAATCGGCCACTCCAGACATTATCTCTATTAACCGTTTTGCTGATATATATATATATATATATATATATATATATATATATACGAGGGTGGTCCGATAAGTACTTAGCCTACAAAAGAAAAACGAAAATTTTGGAAAAGTGTTGATTTATTTTTCAACATAGTCTCCTTTCAGCTCGATACACTTGACCCATCGATGCTCCAACTTCTTTAATCCGCCTGAAAAATTGGTTTTCTCGAGGTCTGCAAAGTAGGCCTCCGTAGCGGCGATGACCTCCTCATTCGACTCAAATTTCTGCCCGGCGAGTGACTTTTTCAAATTTGGAAATAAGAAGAAGTCGCACGGGGCCAAATCTGGAGAATACGGTGGATGGGGCAGCAGTTCATAGCTCAATGTGACCAATTTGGCCGTGGCGACGGCGGAGGTGTGAGCCGGTGCATTGTCATGGTAGAAGAGCACTTTTTTCTTCGCCAAATGGGGCCGCTTTTTCTGTAATGCGGCATCAAATCGGCCCAATAATTCGGCATAGTAGAGTCCTGTGACCGTTTTGCCCTTCTCCAGGTAGTCAATGTAGATGACACCTTGGGAATCCCAAAAAACGGTAGCCATTACCTTCCCGGCCGATAGGACAGTCTTCGCCTTCTTCGGAGCACGTTCGTGGGGTGAAGTCCACTGTTTCGATTGTACTTTGGTCTCTGGTGTGTACCAGTGGATCCATGTTTCATCGACGGTCACAAAACGACGCAGAAACTCCTTCGAATTACGCTTAAACAGCGTCAAACACTGCTCTGAAGTGGTCTCCCGGTTGCGTTTGTTGTCCGGACTGAGCAAACGCGGCACCCATCGCGCTGACAGCTTTCCCATGCCCAAAATTTCATGCAGTATATGACCCACGCGGTCTTTCGAAATGCCTACTGTCTCAGCTATCTCGCGCACCTTCAATCGGCGGTCTGACAGTACCAAATCGTGGATTTTTGTCACGTTACCCTCCGTGGTAGCGGTTTTTGGGGCACCTGGTCGTCGCTCGTCAAAAACCGACGTGCGACCACGTTGAAACTCGTTAAACCAATTTTTGACGGTCGCCATCGAAGGAGAAGAGTCACTGTACACAGCACCCAAGCGCTCTTTGATTTCGCTGCGCGATTTCCCTTCCAAAAACAAGAAACGAATCACCGACCTACATTGCTCTTTTTCCATTTTTCTACAATCCTCGGACAAGCCGGTTTCCACACGAGGTCGAAACAAAACTAACAGTCCAATTCGGCTGAAATTTTTACAGTAGCCGTCTACGGGAACGTACTATACGATAAGAAACTTTTCTTGCGATTTTGGTGCCAACGGGCGGTGAGGCTAAGTACTTATCGGACCGCCCTCGTATATATATATATATATATATATAGAGATATATATATATATATATATATATATATATATATATATATATATATATATATATATATATATATATATATATATATATATATATATATATATATATATTTATATATATATATATATATATATATATATGATGATTTTCGGCGAAGCGATTTGAATACTAATGTTCTTCGAACATTAGTAAAAACATATTATTGATCCCAGCCACACTACATACCGATACAGTTCATTCGTTAAAAAAACTGAACGACACTGTTAGCGAAGCAATGTTGGGCATCGGAAATGAAGGTCTTAATACATCCAATTAGGATGCATTAATGATTCATTTACTTTTACAAAAAATAGACAATGAAACTCACAGACTCTACGAGCAGAGTTTAAATGATCCACGAGAAATTTCGAGTCTAAGCTAATTTTTGAAATTTATTAAAATAAGATTTCAACCACTGGAAACTTAAGGAGAGAAGTCCAGTAAAGATTTACGTAGTCGGCCAAAGCACTCAACATTGTTTTCGAGTGAAAAGACCAGATGCGAATTCTGCAAGAATCAGCACGTTTCTATTCGGCAATGCAAAATGTTTCTCAAGCTTGCCGTACCTGAGCGCCTAGAAACAGTTAAGAAGTACCACTACTGCATTAATTGTCTACAGAAAGGTCATGTCCGATGCGAATGCAAGCAGTGCGGATGTTTGAATGCAATAAACCGCACAACTCTTTATTACATTTTGAATCTCATAAGAAAAGTGCAAGTGCATCATTAAATTGTGGTCAATCGAAAGGCAACAATACAGTTAATACGGCTCTAAAGTCCACAACTTTAGCTATCTATGTGCTTTTGGGGACCGCAATACTAACAGCCAAAGGCAAAAAGAATTCAGTAAACAGTCATGCAATTTTAGATTCTAGATCACAGTTGAGCTTCGTTACAGAATCATTAATTACTTGGCTGGGGCAAAAAAGCAATCAACAATTAGTAGAAGTTAATGGAATCGGCTCATCGACTGTTCATCAAATCATCATTCTAATCATGGTATGATTAGAATGATGATTTGCTCGAAAAGAAGTAGGTTTTTAGCTGCTTTTGAAGCAGTTGTCATACCAAAAATCACTGGCTGTCAACCAGCTCAAACATTCAACACAAGTTCATGGCCAATACCAGATCATATTGAACTAGCTGATCCAGAGTTCTACAAGCCCAAAGGACATTCTCATAGTGGCTGATATCTGTGAAAACTAAACCAAAAATGGCCAATCTAAATTAGCACCAGATTAACTTACACTACAAAACTGTGTTAGGTTGGATCGTGTTAGGGAAAGCTTAAAAACTTACCTCAATTGATACACAGTTCTGCAGGATCAGTGTTAATACACTTAATGATTAATTGCAAAAATTTTGGACCATTGAAGAATGTCAGATAGTCAGACGATCAATGACGACCCAAGAAAAACATTGTGAGTGCTTTTTCAATGAAACAATAAAAAAAAATAAAGAAGAACGCTTTGTGGTCAGACTTCCATTCAAAAAAAGGACCTGAATGCCTAGAAAATTCACAGGAAGTGGCCACATGCCGTTTTTTTAAAGTAAGAAGGTCAATTAGAAAAGAATAAGGCCCTAAAAGAAGAATATGCTAAATTCATGAAAGCGTTCCTTCAACTCAAGCACATGGAGCCAATAAAGTCTAATAAACTGCCTGATTCACATTACTTTTTGCCACACCATTGCGCATTAAAACCAGAAAGTACTACTACAAAGCTCCGGGTAGTATTTGACGCGTCATGCAAATCCAGTAACGGCATCTCACTTAACGACATACTACAAAAAACGCCAACAATTCAAGATAATTTATTTGCGATACTACTAAGATTTCGGTTGCACAAATATGTTTTTACGGCAGATATAGCCAAAATGTACAGGAAAATTCTAGTAGATGAAGAAAACCAAAACCTACAACTGATAATATGGAGAGATAATTCGAATGAGCCGCTGCAATATTTTAAATTACGCAAAGTCACTTATGGTTCGACATGTGCAACATATCATGCAACCCAAACACTCCAGTATCTTGCTGAACATCAAGAACACTGGTATCTACCAGGAGGACAGGCAGCCAAACAATATTTTTATGTTGATGACGTAATGACTGGAGCAAAAAGTTTAAAGAAGGCATTCGAAATACAAACTGAGCTAAAACACTTACCGGAAGAGGCTGGATTTCACCTAAGGAAATGGTGTTCAATCAACCCTGAGTTACTGAAAACACCCGCAAGAGAAGACTTAGAAACGCTGGTAAGTTTTCAAAAAGATGAAAAACGCTACACAAAATCATTGGGTCTGATATGGCACTGTGGATACACAAACACAAACACTTATCGCACTTACATTCTACTACTCCACTATTTCTTTGGGCCAAATTTGTTGTGGTACCAACAAACATTAGAAACCTCGACTGCACCATTACTGCCTTCAGCTCCCGAAAAGAGACCAGCGAGGAAAGTTACTTTTGCTCCGTACGTCTCTCTAGCTGGGCAAACCACAAAGGTGCCACTCTCCTACGCCTCGCGATAACACGTAAAACGCTGGCAGGGGAGGATTGTGGATACACAAACACATACACTTATTTCACTTACATTCTACTACTCACCACACTACTTGACATTTAACACACTACACGAAAATACTGTACATCAAGTAGGCTAAGTGAAAAATGTTTGAATTTTATAAAAATATTTTGTGTTGTCAATTAACTTTTGGTTGGCTGTCAAGTAATTTTTCATGTACGTATTGCTGCTAAATTTTTGGATAAATAAAGCTTTAGTTGTGCGAAACTTCCAATTTCACTTTGAGTTACTTCATATTTAACTGCTCAACGATCGAGTAAGTAACCAAAGTACCCAAACTCTGATCTATTTACGATGAAAGTCAAGCTTTCCGTCCCAAAAAGGGCTACAAAACGAACTGTTTTAGCTGACATCGCGCATATCTACGATCCATTGGTACTCATTAATCCTGTGATTGCAGTGACAAAAATATTTATTTAGCAGTTATGGCGGAAAGAATTTGATTGGGATACCGAATTACCAATCGATTTGAAGGAAAAATGGGGCAAATCCCGCAACGATTTGAAATCATTGTCTAGCATTTCAATTCCTAGGTACATTTATATAGGTCAGTCTCTAGCTACAGTACAAGTCCATGCAGTTGCTGACGCCAGTGAGATGGCATACGGTACTAGCATCTATATTCGATCGACCGATAAGCACGAGTACGTTATTATTTGATTACTATGCGCCAAATCTAGAGGAGCCTAAAAAAAACTATTAATTTACCACGGTTAGAATTGTGCGCTGCTTTCTTCATTGTAGAACTAGTCTACAAGGTGAAGAATGCTCTTCACATCAGCAAAATCCACCTTTGGGTAGATTCGTCAATAACACTATCATGGATCCAGTCGCCGAATTCGTCTTTCAAAACTTGTAGCAAATAGAGTGTCACGTATCCATGAAAAGACTCAACCAGGACAATGGCATTATGTTCCAATAACGGAAAATTCTGCTGATTTGTTATCACGTGGAGTGACGGCAAGTGCTCTGTAAGCATCGAAGGTATAGTTTAATGGTCCAGAGTTTTTGCAGAAAAATGCTAAATTATGGCCGTCAAACAAGCTAAACAACGATAAAGATAAGAACGATACTATTAAAGAAACACGAGGTTCAAAGATAGTACTTTCTGCCACAACGAAATGATCTTCGATCATAAGTGCAATTAGTCACCGTAATTCTTTTAAAAAGCTTCAACATGTGGTAGCATATATTCATTGGTTTTTACAAAATTTAAGGTGTCCCAAGAAGGACCGAATCAAAAATACCACTCTTAGTCCAAAAGAACTTGAAAATGCGTTGTATTTTATCCTAAGGGATACTTAGAAACAACAGTTTGCGGAAGAAATCAAACAAATAAAGAATGGCAAAGGAATTGTTGCACCAGGAAATCCACAATAAACACCTTCATCCTGGAACACAAGCACTATTAACCATCGTTAGGAAAAAGTTCTGGCCCTTGAAAGGTAAAACATTAGTTGAAACCCAGATTGGTGCAACATTTAATTGGCAGTTTACCTACAGTAAGAGTCCAACTAGCATGACCATTCTTAAACGTGGGAGTTGACTTTTGCGGCTCCTTACATATAAACTATAAGATACGACGCAAAACACCAACTAAAGCATACATAGATGTATTTGTCTGTTTTTTTACAAAAGCAGTACACCTTGAATTAGTAACGGACCTAATGAAATATGCATTCTTAGGTGCACTTAAACGTTTCATTAGTCGCAGAGGCCATCCCGCCAAAATATTTTGTGACAATGCCACCAATTTTGTTGGCGCTAAGAATAAGCTCAAAGAGTTGCACTCGTTATTTTTCGAGCTAGAATTACTA
Organism: Nemotelus nigrinus; assembly: GCA_947369275.1. Lineage (NCBI taxonomy): Eukaryota > Metazoa > Arthropoda > Insecta > Diptera > Stratiomyidae > Nemotelus > Nemotelus nigrinus. Next base: position 9,804 of record CANBKX010000626.1, on the reverse strand, counting down.
CATTGATTGGCTTTTCATACTTCCTCGAGCCCCACATTTTGGAGGATTCTGGGAGGCTGCTGTTAAATCGACAAAATACCAATTCAAACGAGTTGTAAAAGATGCTTTATTGTCGTTCAAAGAAATGGAAACAGTAATTACTGAAGCAGAAGCGGTATTAGATTCACGACCTATGACTCCAATCTCAAATGACCCTTCAAACTTGCAAACATTGATGCCAGGACACTTTCTTATTGGAGAGCCACTCACGTCAATTTGCAGTCTATATGATTAAAAGCAGAATGTGAGATTATTGAAACGGTGGAAGTTAGTCGAAGCAATCAAACAAGAATTTTGGGGACGCTGGTCAAAAGAATACCTTCAGCAATATCAAATTAGAACAAAATGGAGACAAGCAACTGATATATAAAACCAGGATTGCTGGTCCTGATTAAAGAAGAAGGTTTACCTCCACTCAAATGGCCCATGGGGCGAATCATCACCGAGTATAAGTTACAAGATAGACACACGAGAGTTGTTGAGATCTTCACGAGAAAAGGAGTAATAAAAAGATCTGTCGACCAGTTGTGTCCACTGCCAATAGAAGAATACAAGCAACCAGAACAACTTAGTACTTCAAGTTAAATAGAGGAACCAAATCCGATACACTAATCAATGCAAGCGAAAGTCTTGATTAAAAATCGTCAGCATGTTTCTTAGCGTCAACAGGAAAATCAAGAACTCATAAGAAGGTGGCGCCAACTTGGGTGACAAGTCCAAAAATCAACTATCGTTGCACCGACATTTGAAAACGACTTGCGAACAATAAGGAAGCAGATAAAGCTTAAGTACTAGACGACAATCAGCAGACTGCTTTAGTTGCAACATCCACAAGCATACCAATCAAAAGGAAGCAAAGGCCTAAACATAGAATAGGTTAGGTTAGGTTCAACTGGCTGGCACATGGCCACACATAGACCCATTTGGTCCGTAGCGGTACAAGATAAATGGACCCGGAGAAGGAAAGTTCAGTCCAAACGGCCATCGAAGGCTCCGGACTTTTTTGCGAACTGAAGTATATCCTTCAGCCTCTGTTCCGCTACATGTGCCTGGTTTTCCCCAGCGTTGCCTAGTTTTCCCCAGTGCCACGCAGTGGCACAGAAGGTGTTGGATTGTTTCAGAGACTCCCAGCACTTGACACTTCCTACACTGCCCTACTAAGCGCAAAAGCGGTATCTAAAAACAAATCGAAAAACTGATTTTTATAAAATTAGAAACCTTAAAACAATACGCATCTAATGAACTAATCCTTTTAATGGCATCTTTTATAAAACATATGGAAAAGACCATAAGAAAGTTTTTTAAATCTAAGTACCCAATGTATCAAAGAGCGGAAGACCGCTCACCGAGAAAAGTGGAGTGACGAGAATCCTCCACCAGCTCCAAACAAACGCAGTTCCTTGTCACCTATCTCAATTTGACCTTTAATCATTAAGGAAATTAGAGGTATATCAATATTACTACTTTTAAAAAACTTCAATTATCTCGAAACTCGCTTTCATTGACATACCGCTTTTGCGCTCAGTAGGGCAGTACAGGTGTCGCTGGTTAGGAGCCCCATTTTCATGGCATGAGCTGCTACAAAAAAGTGGCCAGTTATGAATCCGACCAGCCGCTTGCAGTCAGTCCGCGTTAAATCAGGCAGGAGCTTAGTCGCTGCCTGGTTCTATGACCCCCAAATGATTTTGGTTTGCTTGCAGGTCTGAGTTGCACGCCATCTGCACGTCGCATCTTGCAACATATTGGAGTCGATAGAGAATTTGATCGTCTGGATTAGAGTTGGAATGTCAACCGATCCTGACAGGGGAAGGCTAGCTCCGTTCTTGGCTAGCGCATCAACCCTCTCGTTTCCTTCAATGCCCTTGTGACCAGGAACCCAGAAAATTCGGACTCTACTGTGGTTGCCCAGTCTGTTCAGGGCATGAATACAGTCCAATACACACTTCGATTTGTATGTGTAAGACATCAGGGCTTTGACCGCTGCTTGACTGTCTGTAAAGATGTTGATTTCCTCACTGGTTAGGAAGCCTGCAGGCTGCTTCAATAGTTGTATCTGCAGAAAATGTGGCAGCACCCACTCCAACAGCCGTTTTAGAGCCGTCAGTGTAGATGCTAAGAGTTGCTGCGCCCTTTAGCTGATTCCACTCTTGCCCATCCCCCACAGTCACTTGATATCCCTGCTCGAAGCACAGAGTGGAGACAAAGTAGTCGGTGCTACCTGCGTACCACCGCTCAATACTGCTGTGGCCGAAGGATCGTGGCTCGAAGTATCCCGATTCTCTAAGCCTGACAGCAGCTTTTGCGGCAGGCCCCTAACGAAGAGGTCAAGCGGAGGGAGATGAAGCAGGACGTTCAGTGCAGACAAAGGAGTCGAGACTAAGGCACCTGTGGTACAGAGAGCTGCCAACTGCTGGACTTTGTTTGTCATGCTGGCAAAGGTAGTCTTATTCACAGCTGGCCACCAGACCAAGCATCCGTAAGCCAGGATAGGTCTGGCTATCGCCATATAGATCCAATGCGTTATAGCAGGGCTAAGACCCCACGTTTTACCCAGTACTATCTTGCTGGCGTAAATCGCATTGCTTGCCCGCTTAACTCTCTCATCTAAATTCGCCTTCCAGGTGAGCTTGCTATCCAGAATAAGACCCAAGTACTTAGTTTGTGACTTGAGCCTTAACCTGGCGCCGCTCAACTTGATTTGGGCTAATTCGGGGATTTTAAACTTCCTAGTGAAAAACACGAGATCAGTTTTATTGGAATTTATGCCGAGGCTCACGATATTTGCCCATTCCTCAACCAGCCTCAGAGCATACTCGATGAGCTGGCCGAAGAAGTGCGAAAACCTGCCTGAGACTAAAATAGCAATGTCATCGGCATAGGCCACAACCGTAGATCCTTTGCGTTCCAACGTATTCAAAATTGTGTTTATAACCAGGTTCTACAAGAGAGAGAAGATAGAACTCCTCCCTGCGGTATGCTTCTATGGACCTACCTAGTGATTTGTGACCCCGCCCACTCAGCCGATATGTGCCTTTTTTTAAGCATATTACTTATCCAGCTGCGAACAGCGGGGTGGTTTAAACATAGAATATTGCCAATCAATCCTGCATGGCTCACAAGTCCTGCTCTCAACTACTGATGCAAGGAACTTAGAAGAAATCAAGAAGACACACAACCACCAGTGAAAAGGACAAAGACCGGACCGGCTCGACCATGTATCTCTCTTTTACTACTTTCTTTATTTACGATAATTTGCGTTTTTATCATGCCACTGCATGCAAGACCAACCAAAGCACCAGTAAACATCTTACCATTTCAAGAAAATCAGCCAATGTATTATGAGGACATAGCACAAATGAACATGGTGACAGACAACTGGAATACTATCGTTTATTATAGGCTGAAGGAATACTGGCAGGAGGCGGACTGATTACTCAACCAATTAAACAATTTAAATGAGCTGTGCCAATATTACATCAACATTATAAGTATTGCTTCAATATTATGAGACAGTTTCAACATCACAATAATACCATCGAAAACAACAGCAAACTTTTATCACCAAACGACAAGCAGAATCAGTCAAAACGATCTCCATTTGATTTCGTTGGTACTATCGGCAACAAAATTTTTGGAATATTGGATCAAGAACATGCCAACAGTCTTGAGAGAACCTTTGATGACGTACGGCAGAATGAAGGGCATTTGCTAGACCTGCTCAGGAACCAAACTTCAATTACCGATTCCACAGAAAACTTGCTTAAAAACAATCAAGATACTGCCAATCAACAATTCATACAGATAAGTGATGTCATGGAAAACATGGAATCGAATACGATCAATCGGATACTGACCTCACAACAACTTGCACAAACATTCAGCACTGGTGCAATATATCTGGGACTACTTATATCTTCATTTCAAAGAACACAGTCCCCGCTGATCAAAATCATTACTGACAACTACGCCAGCAAAAATAATCCACTTGTTCTAACTCCAGATTAACTTAAAAAAAACCCTAGCGCATCAGAACCGCTAGAAATACTAATGTTCGAAGAACAGTAGAGGATTTGTGCAGATTTTGAGTGTATTGTTATATATTGTTGTTATACTGTTGTTATTGTCTTATATATTATATATTGTACGTATTGTCATATATATTGTTATATATTGTATATTCGCGATGTGAATACTTAATGCAAGCATTTATTGGTACCAAAATAACAAAAAACACCTCCTGCTCTTCACTGCATTGAAAGTTATAGGGATACAAAGAAATTTAGGGTTACCATTCGCAAGAGCTTTCAAACTTTCTAGATCTTAGTATTTGGTGTGCATTTTCACTACAAGACCACTACGATTTGAAAATTTTATGACAAAATTGCTTACTAAAGCTATTTCAAAAAATACAAAAACAATCATAGCTGGCAACCCTATCATTGTTTTTCAAAAATAGATTTATACTGAATATTGTCTACAATAATTTAAATTTGTCATATGAATTTCGTTATGATACCATGACTGTACTGGAGGCTATAGGGCAAAGAGCTTTATTCAAATAAAATAACATTATACAAACAACTTGGTGCAGTTGAACCAATTTTTGACGATTCTAAAAGCATATAGATATATAAATTAGATGCTTTGCTTTTATATAATCTTTTAGTGCTTTTATATAATCGAAGTCGTTTGTCATAAATTATGCTTACCATAGAAGGGGGATGATGCAGATGAATAAGCTAATAAACTCGATTATAGGTTCAAGTAACAAACAATAAAATTTCCAAAGCTCGGAATATTTAAATATCGGTTGCTTATTTTATTGTAAATAGTTTGCTTATGAATAGAAAATGGAAGCACCTGTTGGTGCGATATTTACGAAATTGTCCGGTGCTGGCAATCATGTGCTAGCACCATAGCTGCTTTACGTTGTGTTAAACTCACCCTATGAATTTCGTTTCGATTGAATGTCTGCGCTGTAAGTTATAGGAGTGAATTAAATTTTAAGGTTACCATCGTCTAAACTTTTTAAATTTTTGAAACGTATATATTTTATGTTATTTGTCATTGCAGGATCATTCCCACTTGGAAATTTTATGACAACATCGCTCGATAAAGAAATGTCAATAAATTACCAAATTCATCATAGCTGGCAACCCTTTCACGGTTTTTCAACAAAATTTCTACAGAATTAGAAACGCAACAAGATATGTTTTTCACATGAATTTCGTTTTGATTTCATCACTGCATCGGAAGTTATAGGGAAAAACCTTTATTTTCCTGAGCAAATTTACAATATTTAAGAGACAAAAATAGCCGTAGCTACCGTCCATATACTAATTTTTCAACCAAATTTCTATGAAATCTATCTTAGAGTAAGGTTCACCTACTGCGTGAATTTTGTTAAAATCTGGTGGCTAAATCGGAAGCTATAGGCCAAAAACCAGTTTTTTTTCTCAGTGATTTTTCCAAATGGCACCACTACCACAGTATTGCCCGTATTTAAAAATCGCTTCTATCAGACCTGGTCCTAGTTAATGCCAACATGTTCTGTAAATTTCATATTGATCGCATTATCCGATTGTCAGTTCTCGTGAACAGAAGTTTTGGGTGCTGAAAATAGAGGTAATTTGATCACGGGTTGCCGTTCTTGTTTACCGCGGAATTTTTGAAATTTTTATTTGACTTGGTGGACAAAAGTAAAAATTTATCAATAGTTTGAATTTATTTTCAAAAATCAAAAATTTTTCAGGAGACTCGATGATTTGAAGGATTTGTTTTCAGGAGCCTGCTGTAGCTACAGAGTTGCCTGCAAAGTTTTAAAAGTCCATCTGTGTTAAATTCTAGCTTACATCAATACGCTCTACAAATTTCACGACGATCCATTGTTTTTCTTAGAAGTTATGACAAATCGAAATTTGAAAAAAAATCCTTGTCTACTTTTAGGCACTCAGTGCCTACACCTGGCTCAAAATTTTCAATTCTTTATCATAGACAAACTACAAACATAATAAGTTTTCATTCCTAGTACTTTTTTTAACAAAAATTTACACTGCTTGGAAATATAGGTGTACCTGAAAATTCATTTAAATGCCCGCCGCCGCCAAAAGGTTTAAGATATCTAGCAAGTCATGGACCTACCTGTTATATACATCTATGTTCTCCGAAAGTTTCAGCTCAATCGGATCGGCCACTCCAGAGATTATCTCTATTAACCGTTTTGCTGATATATATATATATATATATATATATATATATATATATATATATATATATATATATATATATATATATATATGTATATATATATATATATACATATATATATATATATATATATATATATATATATATATATATATATATATATATATATATATGACGATTTTCGGCGAAGCGATTTGAATACTAATGTTCTTCGAACATTAGCGAACATTTTTTTAACAAAAAACAAGATTAATCCGGGAGAATATGCTAGTAACGCTTACAATCCCTGGCCAAAACACTCATGCCACTTTGCTGCAGCTTTACACACTTATGTCTACCCAGACGAGAGTAACATCGGAAAACATAATATTCAAAATTAAACTGCCGCCACTGAATATCAACACTTTTCAAATATTTAAAGTGGTGGCTATACCATTATGTGGCAAATACATCGTCGCTGTTAAATAAAACCGGCATATCTGCAAAAATTGAGTTTTGATTTTTGATTTTTTGGTATCAAAAAATTTCTTTTTTCCCGTCTATTTTTATGTCGCACTGGCATATCGTATAGTTGAATAAAAATCCGTCTAATGGTGCTGTTCCCGTATGCATTTACGAGGAAACACCCCACACGCGAAAACTTTAAAGCGCTCTGCTGAAAAATATGCGTTTTGCAGATATGCCTGTTTGATTTTACAGCGACGACATATTGGCCGAGCCCAGGCGAAAGCTGGCGACCCCGAGTGTGTGGCCAGTCCAGACAAGCGACTTCGACAGGTGTCGCCGGCGCTTTTGCGACTTCTGGCCTCGGCCAATATGTATTTGATACATTAGAAATAAATGGTTCAAGAACAAGAATCAGGCAGAATACTGAATTCATTGCAGTCACCCTACATCGTCACATGTACTATCCAATGAACGACAACGAAGTTTCAAATTGAATAATAATGCATGATGAAACCTTAACATGTAAAAAAACATTCAGTATTTAATAAAAAGGCTGGTCTAGCACAATGTGAACTATCATTACTCAATCAAGAGACAATTTTACCAAAATCTTGCGAAATGGAACTTTTTTACACGAACATACATTTACACGAACCTAATAGAAAGTTGCTGTATGTGCACAAAATCAAGAATAAATGATATATAAAAGTCAATAAGCTATCAATAATGAGTTGTAATCAGTTGGTGAACAAGCTTTTTATTTTACCCATTTGTGAGGCTGCGCCGGGCACCGTATAACTTTCCACTTTGTGTGAACAGGACGGTTGTGCGTGCCTTTCGATGAAAGAGAAGTTAGAAGATCTAGAAGGATAACATTTACCAAGTCGACGAAAAACCCATAGTGGCAAAGGAAGCCTGCGCCTAAAATGAATCTAGAGACATCAGCGATGATGAAACCCCATGAAAACTCACAACAGAGTCCCAGTTCTTGTTTGATCACCTTTCGTCTATAGGTGTTGATGGTTGACTCGTTTGCCGCGGCAAGTCGCATACCAAAAGGTGGAAGTTTTACGGTTGCGGGTGCTGAAAGCACCAAAATATATGCGCCTGTATCAATTTAGTAGTGTCGTTTAGAAAAGTTGTCATAAATTATTAGACGATGGCTAGGTGATAAGTCGCGTTGTCTTACCGTCTAAGGACAACGATAACTTTGGTTTTTGACTCCGATCAACCAGTCTTGTAGGCGCATGGAGGAATGCATTTAAGCGCCTTTGAGCCAATTTTGTTGATGATTTCAACCAAAATCAGATTTTCTTGACTGGTTTCAGCGACGCGGTTGCAAGCGAGATCTCCCTTGGGATCTTGAACGCGATTGTAATTGTTGATGGGCGAGCCTTGTAAGAGCAGCAACCTGCTTTGTCAAAGTGGCCACCTCTGACTGCAAGGGGGAAACGGTGACTGAGTTCACTTGTGGCGTAGCAAAAACCGCAGCTATTTTGTCTGCCGTTTCCGCCAACTTGTTCAGGCTGGCATCCAGAGAGCAGGTTAAAATAGCCTGAGTCTATTCCGGTAGCCGCTGCAGCCAGGAGGTCCTCAAAAGGTCGTTTCCAGCCGCGGAACCTCCCAACTGCTTCATATCACGAAAGAACTGGGAAGGCTGCTTATCACCCAGTGTGAGATTCCTCAAGAGATGCTTCAGTTTTGCCTAATCGCTGACTGAAAGCCGCAAAATAAGCTCTTTATACGGTGTTTCAGAGTCCGGGCTTGCAACCACGTCCCTGACTACCTTCAGCTGCTCTGAGCCCAGCGAGGAAACCACATAGTGGTACTTGGTCTCCGAGCTCTTAATACCAGCTTTTGCAAATTGGCTCTCCAGTTGGGAGAACCACAAAACTGGCTCTCCTTGCCAAAGCGCGGGTGGTTCGACGAACGTCGCACTAAGTTGTGGTACCACGGACGTACCTGAGGCAACCGCTTCCTCTGTGTTTAACGACATTTTACCGATGCGCGACGAAACGAACGAACGGAAATGAAAACGCGGCAGAAGAGAAGGGTGGCTGAAAAGTGTGTGTTTTTTTTATATTACATATAATGTGTATATATAGGCAAATTTGAAGTTTGAAATTATTGAGTTATGTGCACCGTGCAGTTGATGAAAAGTATTCCAACATTGACTTAAACTACAAAATTTACAAAATCGAACTACTCACGGAACCTGTACAGTTATTCCTACAAATGGCCTGTTGTAGCTGCAGTGTCTGTTCTTTGCGATGATTCGCTTGGTGAGAATCTTGCGGGAATTACAACAAGCAAAATTATTGTTGGCTTCTTTTTTCTCGTTATATAGGCCCTCTTCCAATTTTCATGTATCCGCTTGTGACAGCTGGATTCTTCGGTGTGGTTGTTCGAAATTTGGAAACTTTCTGCTGTTGTTGATGATGTAACTGAAGAGTCGAAAGAATTCCCAATATCTATCTTGATTGGCCACTAAAAAACCACAGCAGCTGCCGTCGAAGTTGTAAACGTCAGGATAAAAATATGCAAGTAAAATAAAATAATTAATTTAAATAATCAGTTAAGCTTGCGCGAACGTTGGGTTGCGCGAGAGCTGTGTTGTGCGATCGTTAGTTTGCGTGAGCGACGAGCAAGCTCTGTTGCTTTCTTAGTTCTTCCTGTCTTCGCTTCAACTCTCATGGCCTACGATGAATTGGCTGTATCTATCGATACATCAGCTGGAACAAATCCATCAACGTTGAACTTATCTGCGAAGGGATTATAGTCAGCCAAAAAATCTTGTTTATTTTTCTGACTATGGACTGCTTGCTGAACCGCTGCTGCAACACTTGATTTTGTGCCTAGTGTTGCTGCTGAATAAGTTGATTTGTCATTCAAGTCTCGGTGTTCCAGGATTCGGCGTGCTTCTATCGGGGTCACGAATTAAGCTACTGTTCACTTTCAAAGGAACTCGAAACCATCTTCATTAGATTGTATCCAATTTAATATTATTCCTTAACATATACAACACATATCGATTAAGCATTCGCTATATTTGCTAACATAATTTAAATAAGTACAATAGATGCTACACAAAATTCTCATACAGTCTGTAAG
>CANBKX010000625.1:15000-25366 GCA_947369275.1 Nemotelus nigrinus | reverse complement strand
GACTAAAGCCAAACTCACACGGTGGCAGCTGCCGCTGCTGCCGCAAGTCAAATATCCAAACTGACTGCCTCCCAGTCAGCATCCGTGAGACTTGTTTCGCAAGCCACCACGTACCATTCTCACCAGCCGTTATCAGCTGTGCACCTGTTGCACAGCACACGCAGCCAACACCCAACATTACCAGTTTCATTGGCCTGATAACGCAGCTGATTCAAGTTTCGTTGCAAATCAGCTGCACTCAGGCCAGTGAACCCAATGCAATGCAATGCAACATTTGAAAATCAAACGCATAGACATAGCCTGTTTTGCCATGGCCATGCAATGCACTTGACTATCGAATGCAGCATTGGACTCGCAATATTTGTAGGTGCTTGTGTGCGTGGTGGCGGCAATGCTGTGCCGTATCAGCGTGGAGACGACCCAGACCCTGAGATCTCATCCGGCCGGGCCAAAGATTAGGACAAAAAAAATTCTAGCGCACCTGAACCGCTAGAAAAACACTAATGTTCGAAGAACAGTAGAAGAATCGTGCAGGTTTTGAGTGCATATTCAACCACATGAGCTGCTTATTACAACCAAACTGTTTCAAACGCCACGTTTTACTTTGGTCTCAAGAATGCATTATAACTCATATGGCGGAAGGTTTCAGATATTACCACTGGCATGAATTTCAACGTTTATGAGAGCAAAACACGGGTAAATTATATTCGTTATCAGTTGTTTATTTCACAAAATTTTGAAAGCAGCATCTCATATAACATCAATGAAGAAAATGCTCAGTACCTGCAGCACTGTAACTGAAGTTGGTGTTTGGGGCTGCGATCCGAAAAATTTGCAGAACTTTGGGAACTGAAACATCGGTTATTTATTTTCATTGTAAATGTTTCCGGTATGTATACTAACTGTAAGCATTTATTGATACAAAAGTAGCACAACCGACTCGTGCTGGCAACCTTTCGCCAGTATCAAAGCCAAGAATATATCACATCTGCTTCATGTTGTTCTATTACATTCGAAGTTATAGGAGTATAAAGAAAGTTAGAGTTACCTGCAGCGAGTTTTTTCAAATAATCGAAAGCTTAATATTTGCTGTTTATTGTCACTACAATATCATTACCAATTGAAAATTCTACGATAAAACTGCTTAATTAAGATATTGCAAACAAACACAAAGCCAGCAATAGCTGGCAACCCTATCGTGGTTTTTCAACCGGCAACCCTATCGTGGTTTTTCAACCAAATTTGGCCTGAATAATGCTTATAATAGGTTTCATTAATTGTATGAAATTCGTATTGATTTCATGACTGCACTGGAAGTTATAAGGCAAAAAGTTTTATTTTCCTGAGCGAATTTTCAAAACCAAAGACACAAAAATTACCATAGCTGGCAGCACCAATCGAATTTTTCAACTAAATTTCTATCAAACAAAGTTTAGAGTAAGGTTCAGCTACTGTGTCAGTTTCATGAAAATCTGCTATTTTATTCACATTTCATAGGGCAAAAAGCAGTTTTTTTTCTTTGTAATTTTTCAACATGGCACCACTGACACGGAGTTGTCTACAATTAAAAATCGCTTCTATCAGGCTTAGTCCTACTTAAGTCCAATGCAATCTGTTAATTTCAATTGTATCTGATTATTGATTCGTGGGTTCCCGTGCACAGAAGTTTCTGATGCTAAATATATAAGTTAACTGGGAAAAGGTTACCGTTCTTGTCCGACATGAAATTTCCAAAGTTTTACTTCGAACATGTGGATAAAGCATAAGATTTGTATACAGATTGGTTTTATTGTAAGAAACGGACATTTTTTAGGATATTCAATGGTTTGAATGTTTTCACACCCAATTTTTTATTTATCAAATTTAAGACACCACAATTGTCATAGCTGGCAGTTCCAACCGAATTTTTCGACCAAACGCGGTTCAAGGTAAGGTTCAGCTACTGTGTGAATTTCGTCAAAATCGAACGATTGAATCAGAATTTATAGGGCTAAAAGCAGTTATCTTTTTAAGTGATTTTTCAAGATGGCACCACTGGCACGGAATCGCTCGCATTTCAAAATCACTTCTATCAGACCTGGCCCTTTTTAAAACCAATACATTCTGCAAATTTGCCCGTTGTACCATATCAAATTTTTTACTTTGACTATGTTAACAAAGCATAAGATTTACATATGAATGGCTTTTTTTTTAAGAAACGGCATTTTTTCAAGAGAGACGTTGATTTGGAGGTTTTCACTTTCAGTGCCTGCCCCAGCTACAGGGTTGCCACTACGCTTTTTAAAAGCAACACAAATTTACAATTATATAATACCAATATATTCCGAAAATTTCGTTATGAGTGAATAGCTCTGTCAAAAGGTATCGCAATTTAAAAATGTTCAAATTTTTCCGTTTTCTTTTTAGGCACCTAGCGCACACATGGGGTTAAAAAATTCCAAAACATTATCCGATTCGCATATAAAACAATTTCGAAATTTATTTCGTCAACTTTATTTTTGCAAAAATTATTTGTGTACGGAATAATAGGTATATTAAAAATATCACTAAAATGGCCGCCGGCGCCAAAGAGTTAGCAATAATTGACATTTAGTGAGACTTGGACCTATTCTGTATATATATCAATGTATCCTGAAAGTTTCAGCTCAATCGGATGGTGCGTTCCCGAGATTATCTCACTGAAATTTTTTGATGATATATATATATATATATATATATATATATATATATATATATATATATATATATATATATATATATATATATATATATATATATATATATATATATATATATATATATATATATATATATATATATATATATATATAATATATATATATATATATATATATATATATATATATATATATATATATATATATATATATATATATCATTAAAAAATTTATATATATTTATAAATAAGTTAACACGCGCCCGGTCATCGACAGCGTCAGGTCATCGCCAGGTGTAAAACACCTTCACAGCAAAATTCATCGAAACTGCAAACTGCAGTCAGACGCTGCATCAGCAATTTGTAGCTAATAAATACCGCTCATAATCGATTGTACTAGTTGTTAAGAATTTGTAATCGTAAAATAAAGACGCAAGGTTTTGCCTCGCTGGTATTTTTTTAAAGAAAACTCGATGGAGTTTTATTAACTGGCGCCCGAGCGCTACACCGCGTTTAATAAAGTAGATAAATTTCTTTTCGCTAAGTTCCGCGAGTTAGTACGAGTAGTACGGGAAATAATCGAGGTAAGGGTATTGGATCGAGCATAAGCCATAGTTATCTCGCTAAAATCACTTCTGAGTCTGGAAAGTGGTCCAATACTTCTCGAGTACGGCAAAAATGTTTGTAAACAAAGTACCGTTGTGATTGAATTTATTTAAAAGGTCGTGCGATAACCAAGCCGGCATTGTGGTGTTTTGAGGGAAAGAGGCCCCCCAGTAACCATTAAGGTAAACAGGAGTTAACGGAGTTAACAGGCGCCCTCAGCAGCGAAAGAAGTGGTCAATAGTAAGCAACCGTGTGATATCCCTGAGAAAGCAGACTTAGCCACCTGCGCGGAATCCTGGAAGCTACAGACGAAAACTTAAAAGAAACCAGCATGCAGGCTTTGAACATTTTAGCAATACTGTAAGTAATAAATCAAGACTTTTTTTATAATTATAAAATCAAAAAAAAAAACATTAAAAAGAGTAAAAAGGAAAAATTCTATTGATATGTTGATACAACAGTGAATCAGAATCAGTAAAATAATTGTAAACTAGAAAAATATTGCCATACATATCGAGAAGAAAATTATTAAAATACATGAAGGAAAAATTTACAAAGCAAATTTTAAAGTTTTGATATTTTATTATATTTATTAGTTATTTAAGTGAAAATACACAGGAATATTCTTATATCGAGTGACCAATAATTTTATATTGAAGTGATACAATTGTGAAAGTGATTTGTTTGTGAAAGTGTTTTTTTTGTGAAAGTGGTCTCTAGTTGTATAAATTATAAAGCGAATCTTATCTTACAAGAATGTCAAACCCGAGCAATCTTATTCGACCCTCACGTTTAAATTTGGGAGAAATTCCCCCACAAATTGAAGTTGGAGATCAAACTATTCCTCCTATTCCTTCCAACCCACAAAATGTCGGTAATAATCAGCTTAACGCTGACCTCGTGCAACTAGTGACACAGTTAGTATCGAATACCTTACGAATTGAGGGCAGACGGCTTTTCGATTCTTTTATGAATCCTGCATCAGATGCAAATAATGAGTATGATATCCCTATAAACATTGATAATGAAAGGGATTTATCCGACATGGATAAAATCCCTGATTTCGTAAAGAGCTTACGAACATTCTCGGGTGACGCAAGTGAGTTTTCCTCGTGGAGAAAGAGCGTAGAAAGAATCTTAAAAATCTATGCACACCTACAAGGCACACCCAAATATTTCGGCATTCTGTCGGTAATACGGAACTAGATCATAGAACAGGCTGATATAGCCCTTGAATCCTATAATACACCGTTGAATTGGCCGAAAATTTCCAAATGCTTAACCTTGCACTATGCTGATAAACGTGATCTTGGTACACTCGAGTACCAGATGACGACGCTGGTGCAGGGTAATATCACCATCCATGAATTCTACCAAATCGTGTAACACCATCTATCGTTCATCCTAAATATGCTATCGGCAATGAACATGGGCCAGGAATCCTTGCGCAATATGACCCAAGCTTACCGGGACAAAGCCCTTGATACCTTTGTGCGCGGTCTCAAAGGTGATCTACCACGCTTACTGAGCATCCGTGAACCTGTAGATCTACCGCAGGCCTTACACCTATGTTTGAAGCATCAAAACGTAGATTACAGGTCTCAGCACGCGCATCATTCACACACGACAACGCGAAAAAATCATTTGAGCATGCCATCTAGTACACCGCCCCCATTTCCACCTAAAAGATCTGATGCACAACATAAATCCTCGGCACCTCACATCCCGAGACGCAATTTCTTCCCTGAATTACGCAATAATCCTAACCCACAGCCACCGCAATTCCGCAGACAAACCTATCATCCTAACGCTTTCAACCCGAACCACAGACCACTACCACGGCAATACGAGCCAATGGACGTTGACCAGTCTATCAGTAGTAAATTATCAGAATAGACCGCCACTTAGCCAGCAACATCAAGGTGCTCATAAACGCGCCACCTCTCAACATGCACATGTACCTAACAAGCAGCAAAGAATTTTTAACCTGGAACCTAGTGCTACAAACACAAATGACGCTCACGATCCCATGTACGACGAACATTACCAGTGTGACGAACATTATTTATTTATTTATTTATTTATTTACTATTACTATTATTCAACAGATAAAATCCAATTACTGAATATAGAAAATATAAAATACAAATATATCACTGACGAAAGAATGAAAAAATGAACAAAATAATAATGAAATGATAATGATACAAAATAAAGAACAATAATAAACAAAATCAAAGTGAAAAAGTACAAATTCAAAATAAGAAAAATAGAGAGAAAAAAGAAAAGGAAAAAAGACTACATTGAACTAGTATTAAGCAAAACATTATGTTTCAGAAAAGTTTTAAATGCATATAATGTCGGCGGTAGAGGACCAAACTGTAGATCATTATGTTGCCTCAGTAATCGCAGCAGCGGAGAATAAAAAAAGATATCAGTGCGCGCAAATGGCACACTAAACTCAAACGAAGAGCGGGTACCATGAACTGCAACACGGACAGAAACGTGGGTGCTGATATCTGAATCTACCAACTTATGAGATAATTTGAAGAGTAGGAGCAAGGGTACACGATGTGGACACTTGTCAAACTCAGTAGTCACTACTATGACGAACGCAATGAACATAATGCCTGCGAAGACTCACCTCCAGACGAAACTAACCCAGGAAAAAATTACCATATTGACAATCAGCAGCAACAGGACGAAATACATTTTTTAGACTGCTAAGCTCTTCGCTACCGTATATGGAATACGCTGCGAAGAGCGGAGAAACCCTAAAATTCTTGATCGATATCGGTTCGAATAAGAATTATATCCAGCCACGATTTATATGAAATCCTATCTCAAACGAAAAACCTTTTAGAGCCAACTCAGTCAGTGGACCAATAAATATAACACAACATGCTTATGTCAGTCTATTCGGCCCTAAAATTAATAAGCTTAAATTTTACCTTTTGCCGCCTCTTGAAACCTTCGCCAGAATAATCGGAAATGACAACTTAAAGGCACTTCAGGCTGTCATCCATACTAATAACGACTTTATGACCATTAAACATAATCTTAAAATTCCATTGAAGCAACAAATCTCACAAGCAGCTAACCACCTTAATTTACGAACTACTCATCTGACTGAATAACAAAACAAACGACTTAAGCACATCTTAGGAAAGTACTCTTGTCTATTCTCTGAGCCGAACGAAAAACTGACATACACCACCTCCGTCAAGGGCAAAAGTCGCACCACTACCAATGACCCAGTCTATGCAAAATCTTATCGCTACCCGATGGCCCTTAAAGATGAAGTAGAGAAAGAAATACAAAAACTGCTGGATGATAACATCATAAGGCCATCAAAGTCCCTATATAACGCACCAGTTTGGATTGTCCCGAAGAAGCAAGACGCTTCAGGCGAAAGGAAATTCCGAATGGTTTTTGACTATCGCAAACTAAACTCGGTCACCATCTCTGATGCGTACCCAATACCGGACATTAATGATATTCTCTCTAATTTGAGAAAAAAACAGTTTTTTTTTAAAGAATTGACTTGAAAAGCGGGTTCCATCAGATTCCCCTAAGGGAATGTTATATTGAGAAAACTGCTTTTTCCATCAATAATGGAAAATTTGAGTTTGTTCGACTACCATTTGGATTGAAAAATGGACCAGCCATTTTTCAAAGAGCACTAGAAGACATCTTAAGGAGTCATATTGGGAAACGTTGTCGTATTTATATCGACGATATTATTGTTTTTGGCAAAGAGGAAAACGAACACCTCGAGAACCTTAACATTATTCTTAACACACTCAAAAACGCCAATATTAAAATAAATCTAGATAAGTGCGAATTCCTCAAGAAGGAAGTGGAGTTTTTAGGTTTTGTGGTTAGCGTAGAGGGCATTAAAACTTACCCTTAAAAGGTGGAGGCCATCGCTTCCTTTCCGCCTCCTAGAACATTGAAGGATTTGCGCTCTTTTCTTGGTATGGCGGGATACTACCGTCAATTTATCAGGGACTATGCGAAAATCGCAAGGCCCCTGACATCTCTCTTGAGAGGGGAAGATGGACGAATGTCCAAGCATGCTTCCAAAAACAAACCTATTTCTCTAGACAAGAACGCAATGGAGGCGTACAAAAAATTAAAAAATATTCTCATCTCTCAGGATGTGGTACTATCCCATCCCTACTTCAAAAAGCCTTTCGAGCTAACCACCAACGCATCCAACTATGCAATCAGTGCTGTTCTATCGCAAGACAACAGACCCATTTCATTCCTGTCGAGAACACTTCGCAAACCTGAAGAGAATTACGCGACGAATGAAAAGCAGATGTTGGCGATCATATGGTCACTGAACCAACTTAGAAACTATTTATACGGATCGAGTAAGGTCAGAATCTTTACCGATCATCAGCCACACACATACGCCTTAAGCTCAAAAAACACCAATAGCAAATTAAAGCGATGGAAATCGATACTCGAGGAGTACGATTACGAGTTGCGGTATAAATCAGGTAAGGCAAATGTTGTGGCTGACTCCCTTTCGAGACCACCCCAAATAATCAGCGATTTCACTCCTAAAACTCTTCAAGGCCCAGAAATAAACTCCATGACTCCCACACAGCATAGCGATGAAAGTTCATCGCAAAACCTTATTCTTTCCGTAGAAACCGCAGTCAACGCATTCAGGAACCAACTCATCCTGAGAACAGGCGATGAGAATAGTTATCAGATTTTGAACCCATTCGACGGCTACACAAGACGTATAGTAATCCAGGCAAACTACTCCGAACGAGACATAATCAATATCTTCAAGATATACTTGAATCCTAACACCATAAACGGACTACTTACAGACGAACCAACGATGGGCCTCATCCAACAAATCTACCCACACCACTTTTGAGACCATAAAATCCGCTACACCCAGAAAATGGTTGAAGACATACCAAGCCAGGCAGAGCAAGAAGAAAGGATTCTACGCACCCATAGAAGAGCTCACCGCAATGCAGAAGAAAACCGTCTGCAAATACTTGAACATTTTTATTTCCCCAAAATGTCTTCTAAAATCAGGCAACTAGTGAAGCTCTGCACTATATGCAGAGAAAATAAATATGACAGGCACCCAAACAAACCGTATCTCCAGCCTACGCTTATTCCTAACTACCCAGGACACACTGTGCATATCGATATCTTTACCACCGAAAACAGCGTGTCTTGACTGCCATAGACAAATTCACCAAGTTTGCGCAAGCAAAAGTACTCCCGTCCAAATCGTCCGAGGACATTAAACGACCCCTAAGAGATATACTGTTTTTCTTCTGCATCCCAGAAAATATGGTAATTGACAACGAAGGAGCACTTCGATCCGCGGCATTATCGTCCATGTTAGAAGATGAACTGAAGATTAACCTCTTCCGTACATCTCCATACAAAAGCGAGGTAAATGGACAGGTCGAACGCTTTCACTCCACATTAATAGAGATCATGAGATGTCTGAAAAAAGAAGAACCCCACGACCTTTCGAAGAACTGTTAGAAAGAGCGGTTAATGAATACAACTTCACCGTCCACTCCACTATAGGCAAAAAACCTGTAGAACTGTACCTTGGTAGAATTCCAAATCTCACCCCTGAAGAACTCGAAAACGCCCGCATGAGTAACATAGAAAAGCTTAAACTAAAACAGAATAAGGACATTAAAAATTATAACAAAAACCGACAGCCAACAAAGGACTACGAGACAGGACAGGAAGTATGTGTCAGACAAAATAAACGAATTGGTTCAAAGTTGAATCCAAGATATCGACAAGAAGTTATAAAAGAAAATAGAAATGCAACAGTTTTAACCGAATCAGAGATAATAATCCACAAAGATAAAATACGAAATTAATTCCCTTTTCAGATCTTTTATCCACTTGGTTTCAACAACGATACAAATACTGGACTATGCGAACTCCCAAATTGTTTTTTTCCATGTGAAGCAGACGAAAATAAGGGACGGAAACTACAAAATAATACACATAATAGACCTGGACCAGTACGAGCAATTTATCACAAACACGCAGACTATCCTGAATCTCCCACTAGTTCAACATCATCCTCTCTCCCGCTATCTAACGGTCGAGCTCCAACAAATCGAAACACTCGTACAAAATTTAAAACCTCGTAAAGTAAGAAGATCGCTTAACTTTATCGGCTCAGCATGGAAATGGTTGGCCGGAAATCCTGACCACGAAGATTATGTCATCATTAAAGAAAAAAAAACTCTAGCGCACCCGAACCGCTAGAAAACTAATTTTCGAAGAAATTGTCTTTGAGTGACAAAAAAACTCAACTATAACACAAATGATTAAAATGTTCAGTGCTGGCAATGCTTTTCCAATGAAGAAGTAAAAAGATTACCAAAACAAGCTCATACTTAAATCAACTTATCCTTTGAATTTCGTTCTCATCGGAGGATTTCATCGAAAGTTTCAGCGGTTAAACGTTGTTTGAGGCTGCCATCCGACAAATGTTCAAAACTCGGATAATTTAAAAATTGGTTTCTTATTTTTATCACAAATGCTTTGCATATGGGTACGTAATTTGAAGCATCTGTTGGTGCAATATTTACGAAAATGGCTAATGCTGGTTAGCCTGTGTCAGCAGCAAAACAATAAATATACCAAATCTGCTTCACGTTAAGCTTAACCCAACCAGTAAATTTCGTTTCGATTGAATCACTGCGCTGGAAGGTATACGGGTGAAAATAATTTTAGGGTAACCACCCTTAAAACTTTTCAAATTTTTAAAACGTTAATATTTAATGTTATTTTCATTGCAGGATCATTCTCAATTGCAAATTTAATAACATAATCGTTCAGTAAAGAAATTCCACAAAATTACAAAAATGGTCATAGCTGGCAGCCCTGTCATGATTTTTGTACGAAATCCCTACAACATTTGGTCTACATTAAGGTCCATTTACTGCACGAACTTCGTTTTGATTTCTATAGTGGACCGGAAGTTATAGGGAAAAAAGCTTTATTTTGCTGAGCAAATTTGCAAGATTTATGAGACTAAAATCACCACAGCTGCCAGCCCTATAC